>CM032155.1:22826644-22981067 GCA_018901935.1 Pugionium cornutum
CTAAAAGAGCAACGAAAAAGCCCTCTAAGTAATCCAATATATCCCAAACTGTGTAATGCCATGAATTATGCTTCATTTGTAAACCTTTGCTCAATGAGCACCAGTGATCAGTTTAAAATGATCATTTTAACTACGCGATTACCTTTACATATCTGCACTAAATCGTCTTTAACATTTGATTTAAAGCTATAAATGAAATGAATCCAACGGCCACGTTAATCTAGCTCAAATTTCAATATTGTGACAACATTTGAGACAGAAAGAGCTACGATAAAGCCTCCATGTAATCCAATCTATCCAAAACTGCGTGATTCCATGCATTATGCTTCATTTATAAGCCTTTACTCATGTAGCGCCAATGATCAGTTTAGAATTATCATTTAACTGGCCGATCAACTTGACATGTCCGCACTAAATCGTTCATAACTTTTGATTGAGAGTTCACAATGACACAAATCCAATGCCCACGTTAAGCTAGCTCAATATTCTATATTGGGATAAAAATTTATAACTGAAATAGCTATTGCAAAGACTCCAAGTAATCCCATTTATCCCAAACTGCGTGATCCCGTGCACTATGCTTCATTTGTAAACTTTTGCTCAATGAGCAACAATGATCAGTTTAGAATGATCATTTTAACTAGCTGATAAACTTGACATGTCCACATTAAATCGTCTTTAACATTTCATATAGAGCTCAAAATGTTATGAATCCAACACCCATGTTAATCTACCTCAATTTCTAATATTTTGACAACATTTGAGACTGAAAAAGCTACGACAATGCCTCCAAATAATCCAATGTATCCCGAACTGCATGATACCATGTATTATGCTTCATTTATGAGCTTTTACTCAAGGAGCAGCAGTGATTAGTTTAGAATTATCATTTTAACTGGCTGGTCAACTTGACATGTCCGCACTATATCATCCATAACATTTGATTTAGAGTTCAGAAAGACACGAATCGGACGCCACGTTAAGCTAGCTCAATATTCTATATTGGGACAAAATTTATGACTGAAATAGCTAGTACAAAGACTCCAAGTAATCCAATCTATCCCAAACTCTGTGATGTCATGCATTATGCTTCATCTGTAAACCTTTGTTCAATGAGCACCAATGATCAGTTTAGAATGATCATTTTAACTAGCTGATCAACTTAACATGTACACACTAAATCGTCTTTAACATTTCATTTAGAGCCCAAAATGATATGAATCCAACACCCATGTTAATCTACCTCAATTTTCAATATTTTGACAACATTTGAGACTGAAAAAGCTATGACAAAGCCTTCAAGTAATCCAATGTATCCCAAACAGCGTGATACCATGCTTTATGCTTCATTTATAAGCCTTTACTCAAGCACCAATGATCAGTTTAGAATTATCATTTTAACTAGGTTATCAACTAGACATGTCCACACTAAATCGTCTTTAACATTTGATTTAGAGCTCAAAATGACATGATTCCAATGCCTACGTTAATCTACCTCAATTTTCAATATTGTGACAACATTTGAGACTGAAAGAGCTACGCAAAGCCTCCAAGTAATCCAATGCATCTCAAACTGCGTGATGCCATGCATTATTCTTTATTTATAAGCCTTTACTCAAGGAGTACCAATGATGAGTTCAGAATGATCATTTTAACTAGCTGATAACCTGGATATGTCTGCACTAAATTGTCCATAATATTTGATTAAAAGCTCAAAATGACATGAATCCAATACCCACGTTAATCTATCTTAATTTTTAATATTGTGACAACATTTGAGACTTAAAGACCTACGACAAAGCCTCCAAGTAATCCAATATATCCCAAATTGCGTGATGCAATGCATTGTGCTTCATATATTTGCCTTTACTCAAGTGGCATCAATGATCAGTTTAGAATGATCATGTTAACTGGCTGATCAAGATGACATATCCACACTAAATCATCCGTAACTTTTGATTTAGAGTTCGGAATAAAAACAATCCAATGCACATGTTAAGTTAGCTCAATATTCTATATTGTGACAAGAAAAGCCGAAAATAGCTATGCCAAAGCCGCTAAGTAATCTCATATATCCCAAACTCCGTGATGCCATGCATTAAACTTCATTTGTAAAATTTTGCTCAATGAGCACCAATGATCAATGTAGAATTAAAATTTTAACTAGCTGATTAACTTGACATGTCGCACTAAATCGTCTATAACATTTTATTTAGAGATCAAAATGACATGAATCCAACAACCACATTAATCTAGCTGAATTTTCAATATTGTGACAAAATTTGAGACTGAAAGAGAAACAATAAAGCCATCCAATTAATCCAATGTATCCCAAACTGCATGATGCCATGCATTATGCTTCGTTTATAAGCCTTTACTCAAGGAGCTCAAATGATCAGTTTAGAATTATAATTTTAACTGGCCGATCAATTTGACATGTCCGCACTAAATTGTCTGAACTATTGATTTAGAGTTCAGAATGACAAAAATCCAACGCTCACGTTAATCTAGCTCAATTTTCTACATTGTGACATAATTTAAGACCGATATAGCTACGACAAGGACTCCAAGTAATATATTCTATCCCAAAGTGTGTGATGCCATACATTATGCTTCATTTGTAAACCTTTGTTCAATTAGCACCAATGCTCAGTTTATAATGATTATTTTAACTACCTGATACAACTTGACATGTCCGCACTAAATCCTCTTTAACCTTTGCTTTAGATCTCAAAATGACATTAATCTAAAGCGCACATTAATCTAGCTCCATTTTTAATATTAATGTACTACGAAAAAGCCACCAAGTAATCCAATGTATCCCAAACTGCGTGCTACATGCATTATACTTCATTTATAAGCCTTTACTCAAGGAGCACCAATGATCGGCTTAGAATGATAATTTTAATTGGGCGATCGACTTGACATGTAGGCACAAAATAGTATGAAACATTTGATTTAGAGTTCAGAATGACACGAATCCAACACCCACGTTAAGCTAGCTCAATTGTCTATATTGTGATTAAATTTCAGACCCAAATAGCTACGAAAAAGTCTCCAAGTAATCCAATCTATCCCAAAATGCGTGATGCCATGCATTATGCTTAACTTATAAACCTTTGATCAATGAGCACCAAGGATCAGTTTAGAACACTACAAGAAAACAGCATATTTCCGACGGCCATATCCTTACAATCTATCCTTTTTGAAGTACTACCATAATATTGCATTGTTGCATCAGTTTCTCCATGTGAATACCAAATTTTGTAACCTGGCATAAATCCATTCCTATACAAATGATTACGTACTTCTCTAACAGAGATTAATCTATGATTTCGACATTTAATACACGGACAATACATTTTACCGTATTCTGATATCATGCTATTCTTTGATACAAATGTCATGAACTCTTCAACACCTTGCGCAAATTCATCAGTCAATGCCCCTGTGGTTGAATCATATCGAGGTTTATCCATCCACGATCGAAAATACTCAAAAGAACCCGAAGAACACATTTTCTTAAAATTTTTGGTTCTGTTAAAATTGTGAAAGATCATAGCTTATTTATAGTGAAAATTAGATATTATCACGAATTTTTAATAGATTATTAAGAAACTTTAACAGATAATTACGAATTTTAAAAAGATTATTCTTCAGAATATTCTCTATTTCCGACAGAATAGATTTTATATTCATTAACCGACAGATTTCTGACGGTTTCCGACCACCAATGTATAAACACAAACTTTTAATAGATTATTCTTAAGTTTCCAACGGATAGCCGACGGTGTCCGACAATGGTCGGATACTTCCAATGGTTTTCCGACGATGATTGCCGACGGATTTCCGACGGATAGTAAAACACAAGAGCCGTCGGTAAAGCGTTGGGAAATTACCGACGGCCTGAGATACGTCGGTAATGTTCCGACGGCAATGTTCCGACGGTTTCGCTTTCGTCGGAAATTCAACGGTTTACCATCAGGTTTTACCATCGATTTACCGACGGCCTCTCTAGCGTCGGAAATTACCGACGGATCTGCAATGGGTTTATTTCCCTCGGTGTTCCGTTGGTAATCCATCTCTACTTCCTTGGAAATTTCCAATGGTTTTATATCCGTCAGAAATGCCGTCGGAAATGATAATGTTTTCTTGTAGTGGAATGATCAATTTAAGTAGGTGATAAACTTGAGATATTCGCACTAAATCGTCATAAGTTTTGATCTAGAGCTCAAAATGACATGAATCCAACGTCCACGTTAATCTGTTCAATTTTAAATATTGTGATACTATTGGAGAATAAAAGAGCCACGACAAAGCCTCCAAGTAATCGACTGTATCCCAAATCGTGTTATATCATGCATTATACTTCAGTTATAATTCTTTACTCAAGGAGCGCCAATGATCAATTTAGAATGATAGATTTAACTGGCCGATCAACTTGACATATCCACATTAAATCGTCCGTATCTTTTGATTTAGAGTTGAGAATGACATGAATCCAATGCCCACGTAAAATTAGGTCAATTATCTATATTTTGATAAAAAATTTAAGACCAAAATAGCTACGACACAACCTCCACGTAATCCAATCTATCCCAAAATGCGTGATGCCATCCAGTATGCTTCATTTGTAAAGCTTTGCTAAATGAGCACCAATGATAAGTTTAGAATGATCAATTTAACAAGCGGACAAACTTTATATGTCCCCACGGAATTGTCCGTAACTTTGGATTTTGAGCTCAAAAAGGAAATGAATCCAACGCCCATATTATTCTAGCTCTATTTTTTAATATTGTGACATTATTTGAGACTGAAAGAGCTAACAAAAAGCCTCCAAGTAATCCAATGTATCCCAAACTGTGTGATACCATGCATTATTCTTCACTTGGAAACCTTTGATCAATGAGCACCAATGATCAGTTTAGAACAATCAATTTAACTGGCCGATCAACCTTACATGTCCGCAATAAATCGTCAGTAACTTTTCATTTAGAGTACAGAATGACACGAATCCAACGCTCACGTTAAGTTAGCTCATTTTTTATATTGTGACAATATTGAAGACCGAAATAGCTACGATAAAAGCTTCAAATAATTTTTTCTATCCCGAACTACGTGATCCCATGCATTATGCTTCAATTGTAAACATTTTCTCAATGAACACCAATGATCTGTTTAGAATGATCAATTTAACTAGCTGATAAACTTCACATGTCCGCACTAAATCCGTTTGTAACTTTTGATTTAGAGTTCAGAATGACACGAATCCAATGCCCACGTTATGCTTGCTCAATTTTTAATTTTGTGAAAATATTTGAGGCCGAAAGAGCTACAACAAAGCCTCAAAGTAATCCAATCTAACCCAAACTACGTTATGCCATGTGTTATGCTTCGTTTGTAAACCGTTGATCAATGAGCAGCAATGATCAGTTTAGAATGATCAATTTAACTGGCCGATCAACCTTACATGTCCGCAATAAACCGTCAGTAACTTTTCATTTAGAGTACAGAATGACACGAATCCAACGCTCACGTTAAGTTAGCTCATTTTTTATATTGTGACAATATTGAAGACCGAAATAGCTACGATAAAAATCCAAATAATTTTTTCTATCCCAAACTATGTGATCCCATGCATTATGCTTCAATTGTAAACATTTTCTCAATGAACACCAATGATCCGTTTAGAATGATCAATTTAACTAGCCGATAAACTTCACATGTCCACACTAAATCCGTTCGTAACTTTTGATTTAGAGTTCAGAATGACACGAATCCAACGCCCACGTTATGCTTGCTCAATTTTTAATTTTGTGAAAATATTTGAGGCCGAAAGAGCTACAACAAAGCCTCAAAGTAATCCAATCTAACCCAAACTACGTTATGCCATGTGTTATGCTTCATTTGTAAACCTTTGATCAATGAGCACCAATGATCAGTTTAGAATGATCAATTTAACTAGCTGATCAACTCGACATGTCCGCACTAAATTGTCCATAACTTTTGATTTAGAGCTCAAAATGACATGAATCCAACGCCCAAGTTAGTCTAGCTCAATTTTTAATATTGTGACATTATTTGAGACTTTAAGAGCTATGACAAAGTGATGGGGACATCAGGTCGTTTGGCGGCCAGGAGACTAGACTGGCCGACCAGGGAGCTTGCCCGAGACAGCCGGGCCATTTGGCACGTCTGCTAGCCCAAGCGGTACCGCCGGACCCTCGACCAGCAGGACCGGACCGACCAACATCGCCGGCGGAGAGGCCCAAACCTCCAGCCCAACTGGTGGCAACGTGGATGACACCGCCGGTCCCATTGGTGACGCTGCCGGCTCCGGGATCAACTTGGCCTGACCAGAAGACATTCCGGCCAGCACCTCGCACAGTCCAGCCGGTACAGCCGATCCAGCCGAGTACACGGGCATTTCAACATCTACACCAGGAGACTCGAACCAGATAAGCTACCAGCTTCAGGACATGCATCTAGAGGAAGTCTCTACACCAGTGGTGCCACCAAGAGCAATGACAAGGAGCAGATCAAGAGCACTCTTCCACAAATTCAGCTTATGGGTCGACAAGCTCCTAGAGGATGATCGACAAAGGAAAGTGGGCCAGAAGTGCAAAGAAGAATCCAAAGGCTTCTCAACAATGCAAGGGACTTCAGAGACTTGGGCTTTGATGGCAAGAGAGGTCATGGCCCAAAGATTCCTAGCCCTATTCCAAGTCGAAGAATAGGAGCAAGGCCCGTGCATGCCACAAGGATGATCACCTTCCATTTCTTGGCCGTGAGGTAAGAAAGGTAAGTTTTCAATTCGAATATTTGCCTCTTTCTGTTTTGCAGGGTAGGATTTAGATTGTTTACATTTTTGAGTCAAAGACATTTTAGGAATAGGTCCTTTTTCGGTTATGCACTTTTGTAAGTTTTCCATTTGTGCACTTTTGTAAATTTTCCATTTCTCTTTGAGTCGACCCAAGAAGGTCAAGCTGTCAAGCATATTAATAAGGCTTCTTCCAGCATTGTAGTTCTACAACCTTTTTGATAATTAATAAAGTACGAATTTTCTTCTAAAAGCTTTTCTCTCTAAAAGACTTGTGCGCTTAGAACCTAGTCGAGACCAGCTCTCCTAGCTCAAAGATTGTGATTTATCACGAGGTTCATCACCCCTCGTGTGGTTCACTTCACCCTTCCACCTAATACCAACCCAAAAACCCCTATCCAGAAGTCCAAGGTCGAGTTTCTCACATAACCTTCTCCAAACAGCCCACGCGCATCCAAGCCTTGAATCGAGGCTAGTCCTGCCCGACTTCAACAAGACGTTTGAAGTGGAGTGTGATGCCTCTGGAATAGGCATAGGAGCAGTGCTAACCCAAGGAGGGAGGCCAGTGGCATACTTCAGTGAGAAGCTAGGTGGTACCTCACTGAAATACCCCACTTACGACAAGGAGCTTTATGCCCTGGTCCGAGCATTGGAGTCTTGGCAGCATTACTTGCTGTCCAAGGAGTTTGTGATCCACACTGATCTCGAGACTCTCAAACACCTCAGAGGGCAAACCAATCTCAAGAGGAGACATGCCAGGTGGATGGAGTTCATAGAGACCTTCCCGTACGTCATCAAGTACAAGAAGGGCAAAGACAATGTGGTAGCCGATGCACTATCATGGAGATTCGCCTTGATATCCACCATGGAGGCAAAGGTCCTAGGATTCAAGCACATCAAGGACCTATACAACAATGATCCTGACTTTGCTGAGAGCTACAAGGAGTGTGGCACAGGGAGTCATGGCCAGTTTTACATCCATGAGAGATTCTTGTTCCGAGAAAGAACACTGTGCATACCACAAGGATCATTACGAGAGCTTATCATCGGAGAAGATCATGGAGGAGGATTCATGGGTCACTTTGGTGTCGACAAGACTCTAGGAGTTGTCAAGGAGCACTTCTACTGGCCACACATCAAAAGGTCAGTAGAAGCCCATGGTGCAAGGTGCATCACTTGCAAAAAGGCGAAGTCCCGAGTGCACCCTCACGGGTTGTATCTCCCACTGCCCATACCTACGCATCCATGGGTGGACATCTCAATGGACTTTGTTCTAGGTCTGCCCAAGATCAACCACAAAGATGCAATCTTTGTAGTGGTGGACAGATTCTCCAAGATGGCACACTTCATTCCGTGTGCCAATGTTAATGATGCCACGCAAACAGCCGAGCTGTTCTTCAGGGAGATAGTACGGCTTCATGGAGTGCCAAGGACCATCGTGTCAGTCAGGGACACCAAATTCCTCAGTCATTTCTGGAGGACCATTTGGAGGAAGCTAGGCACGAAGCTGCTCTTCTCTACCACCTGCCATACACAAACCGATGGCCAAACTGAAGTTGTCAACTGGACATTGTCAACTCTTCTCAGTACTACACTAGGGAAGAACCTCAAGACTTGGGTGGAGTGCCTGCCATTTATAGAGTTCGCTTACAACCGAGCCGTGCACTCAGCAACCAAGAAGACCCCCTTTGAAGTAGTCTACGGCTTCAACCCTCTCACACCATTGGAGCAAACGCCACTGCCACCAGCAGAGATGACCAACCTCAATGGAGTATCCAAGGCGGAGTTCATAAGGAAGTTACACCAGAAGGTAGCAGAGAACGTGGAGAATAGGACCGAGCAGTACGTGACTCATGCCAACAAGGGAAGAAAGGAGGTGATCTTTCAACCAGGCGATTGGGTGTGGCTACACCTATGACAGGAGAGGTTCCCCAACCTAAGGAGTTCCAAGCTAGCACCAAGAGGAGATGGACCATTCAGAGTGCTGGAGAGGATCAACAACAACGCCTACCGAATCGAGCTCCCAGGTGAGTTTAATGTGCCCAACACATTCAACGTAACTGACTTAGCCCCTTTCCATGCAGATGAACCAGTTTTGAGGTCAAAACCTACTGGAAAGGGAGGGGATGACGGGGACATCAGGTCGTATGGCCGGCCAGGAGACCGGACTGGCCGACCTGGGAGCTTGCCCGAGACAGCCGGGCCATTTGGCATATCTGTCGGCCCAAGCGGTACCGCCGTACCCTCGACCAGCAGGACCGGACCGACCAACATTGCCGGCGGAGAGGCCAAAACCTCCGGCCCAACTTGTGGCGACGTGGATGACATCGCCGGCTCCAGGATCAACTTCGCTGGACCAGAAGACATTCCGGCCAGCACCTCGCACAGTCCAGCCGGTACAGCTGATCCAGCCAAGTACGGGCATTTCAACATCTACACAAGGAGACTCGGACCAGATAAGCTACCAGCTTCAGGATATGCATCTAGAGGAAGTCTCTACACTAGTGGTGCCACCAGGAGCAATGACAAGGAGCAGATCAAGAGCACTCTTCCACAAATTCAGCATATGGGTCGACAAGCTCCTAGAGGATGATCGACAAAGGACAGTAGTCCAGAAGTGCAAAGAAGACTCCAAAGGCTTCTCAACAATGCAAGGGACTTCAGAGACTTGGGCTTTAGTGGCAAGAGAGGTCAGGGCCCAAAGATTCCTAACCCTACTCCAAGTCGAAGACTAGGAGCAAGGCGCGTGCATGCCACAAGGACGGCCACCTTCCATTTCTTGGCCGTGAGGTAAGAAAGGTAAGTTTTCAATTCGAATATTTGCCTCTTTCTGTTTTGCAGGGTAGGATTTAGATTGTTTACATTTTTGAGTCAAAGACATTTTAGGAATAGGTCCTTTTTCGGTTATGCACTTTTGTAAGTTTTCCATTTGTGCACTTTTGTAAATTTTCCATTTCTCTTTGAGTCGACCCAAGAAGGTCAAGCTGTCAAGCATATTAATAAGGCTTCTTCCAGCATTGTAGTTCTACAACCTTTTTGATAATTAATAAAGTACGAATTTTCTTCTAAAAGCTTTTCTCTCTAAAAGACTTGTGCGCTTAGAACCTAGTCGAGACAAGCTCTCCTAGCTCTAAGATTGTGATTTATCATGAGGTTCATCACCCCTCGTGTGGTTCACTTCACCCTTCCACCCAATACCAACCCAAAAACCCCTATCCAGAAGTCTAAGGTCGAGTTTCTCACCTAACCTTCTCCAAACAGCCCACGCGCATCCAAGCCTTGAATCGAGGCTTGTATCACAAAGCCTCCAAGTAATCCAATGTATCTCAAACTGCGTGACCTCATGCATTATGCTTTATTTATAAGCCTTTACTCAAGGAGCACCAATGATCATTTTATAATGATCATTTTAACTCGCCGATCAACTTGATATGTCTACACTAAATCGTCTGTAACTTTTGATTTAGAGTTTAGAATGTCACGAATCCAATGCCCACATTAAGCTAGCTCAATTGTCTATATTGTAATAAACTTTAAGACCGAAATAGTTACGACAAAGCCTCCAAGTATACTAATCTTTCCAAAAGAGCGTGATGCCATATATTATGCTTCATTTGTAAATCTTTGCTCAATGAGCACCAATGATCAGCTTAGAATGATCAAACTAATTGGCCGATAAACTTCACATGTCTGCACTAAGTCCTCCATAACTTTTTATTTAGAGTTCTGAATGACACGAATCCAACGCCCACGTTAAGCTTTCTTAATTTTCTATATTGTGTCAAAATTTAAGATCAAAATAACAAGGACAAATACTCCAAGTAATATATTTTATCCCAGAATGTGTTGCCATGCCTTATGCTTCATTTCTTAGGCTTTGCTCAATGAGCACCAACGATCAGTTTAGAATGATCATTTTAATTAGCTGATCAACTCCAGATGTTTGCAATAAATCATTTTTTAACTTTTCATTTAGAGCTAAAAATGGCATGAATGCAACAGCCACATTCATCTAGCTAAATTTTTAATATTGTTAAAGTATTTGAGACCAAAATAACTAC
The DNA here is from genome assembly GCA_018901935.1 of Pugionium cornutum. NCBI lineage: Eukaryota > Viridiplantae > Streptophyta > Magnoliopsida > Brassicales > Brassicaceae > Pugionium > Pugionium cornutum. Next base: position 22,837,526 of record CM032155.1, read on the forward strand.
GACAAAGCCGCCAAGTAATCCAATGTACTCCAAACTACGTGATGCCATGCATTATAGCATAATGTATATTCATTTGAGGATTGATGGAAATCCAATTTCTGATTGTAATTACCATAGCACAAACATTTTTTCCAGAGAATGTTTCTTACAGACTCATATGGCGATTTTGCTGTTGCTTGATTTTTTTTCCCTTTCAAATTAGTCTTTGAAAATATGCTATAATTGAATGGGAGGATATCTCTTAGCATGTGGGACGTTAATGCACAGAACTGCATTGAACATTTTAGCCAAATGATCTCATACTTGTCTCAGGCCGCCTGGTTTCTAATGGCAATAGCTCCAGTTATAAGCCTTTACTCAAGGAGCACCAATGATCAGTTTAGAATGATCATTTTCACTGGCCGATCAACTTGACATATCCACACTAAATCGTCCATAACTTTTGATTTAGAGTTGAGAATGACACGAATGCAATGTCCACATTAACGTAGCTCAATCGTCGATATTTTGATAGAATTTAAGACCAAAGTAGCTACGACATAGCCTCCAAGTAATCCAATATATCCTAAACTGCGTGATGCCATGCATTATGCTTCATTTGTAAACCTTTTCTAATTGAGCACCAATGATCAGTTTAGAAGGATCAATTTAACTTGCCGATAAACTTGATATGACCACATTGAATCCTCAATAACTTTTGATTTAGATCTCAAAAGGACATGAATCCAACACCCACGTTAATCTAGCTCAATTTTTAATATTGCTGACATTATTCGAGACTGAAAGAGCTACGACAAAGCTTACAAGTAATCCAATGTATACCAAACTACGTGATGCCATGCATTATGCTTCACTTGTAAACCTTTTATCAATGAGCACCAATGATCAGTTTAGAATGATAAATTTAACTAGGCAATCAACTTGACATGTCTGCACTAAATCGTCCATAACTTTTGATTTAAAGTTTTATACGACAAGAATCCAACGCCAACGTTAAGGTAGCTCAGTTTTCTGTATTGTGATAAATTTTAAGACCGAAACAGGTATGACAAACCCTCCAAGTCATCCAATCTTTCTCAAAATTTGTGATGCCAGGCTTTATGCTTCATTTTGTAAACCTTTGCTCAATAAGCACCAATGATAAGTTCAGAATTATCATTTTAACTAGTTGATCAACTTAACATTTCCGCACTATATCGTCTTTAACTTTTCATTTAGAGCTCAAAATGACATTAATCCAACACCCACGTTAATATAGCTCAATTTTTAATATTGTGAAAATATTTGAGACCGAAAGAGCTACGATAAAGCCTCCAAGTAGTCCAATCTATCCCAAACTGTGTTATGCCATGCATTATGCTTCATTTGTAAACCTTTGATCCACGAGCACAAATGATTAGTTTAGAGTGATTAATTCAACTATCCGATAAACTTTTATGTCCGTACTAAATCGTCCGTAACTCTTGATGGAGAGCTCAAAATGACATGAATCCAACACCCAAGTTAATCTTGCTCAATTTTTTTTAATTTTGTGACAATATTTGAGACTGAAGAACTACGTCAGCCTGCATGTAATCCAATGTATCTCAAACTGCGTGGTGCCATGCATTATGCTTTATCTATAAGCCTTAACTCAAGGAGTACCAATGATCTGTTTAGAATGATCTTTTTAACTGGCCGATCAACTTGACATGTCCGCAGTAAATTGTCTGTAACTTTTGATTTAAAGTTCAGATTGACATGAATTCAAGACCCACGTTAAGCTAGCTGAGTTGCCTATATTGTGATAAGTTTTAAGGCGGAAATGGGTATGACAAAGCCTCCAAGTAATCCTTTGTATCCCAAACTGCATGATGCCATGCATTATTCTTCTTTTATAAGACTTTACTCAAGGAGCACCAATGATCATTTTAGAATGATCATTTTAACTGGCCGATAAACTTGACATGTCCGCACTAAATCGGCTATAACTTTTTATTTAGCGTTTAGAATGACATGAATCCAATGCCCACGTTAAGGTAGCTCAATGTTTTATATTGTTATAAAATTAAGACCGAAATAGGTACAAAAAAGCCTCCAAGTAATCAATCTATCCCATACTGCGTGATGCCATGTGTTATGATTAATTCGTTAACCTTTTTTCAATGTGCACCAATGATCAGTTTAGAATGATCAAATTAACTAACAGATAAACTTGACATGTCCGCACTAAATCGTCCGTAACTTTTGATTTACAGATAAGAATGACATGAATCTAACACCCACGTTAAGCTAGCTCAATTTTCTCTATTGTGGAAAAATCTAACACCCACGTTAAGTCTTTCGTTCCATCCCAAACTGTGTGTTGCCATGCGTTATGCTTCATTTGTACACCTTTTGTGAATAAGCACCAATGATCAGTTGAGAATGATCATTTAAACAAGCTGATCACCTTGACATGTTCGCACTAAATTGTTTATAACTTTTGATTTAGAGCTCAAAATGATATGAATCCAACGCCCATGTTAATCGACCTCAAAATTTGTGATTCTGAGAACATTTGACACTATAAGAGCTACGACAAAGCCTCCAAGTAATCCATTGTATCCCAAACTGCATGATGCCACGCATTATGCTTCATTTACAAGCCTTTACTTAAGGAGCACCAAATGATCAGGTTAGAATGATCATTTTAACTAGCCTATCAACTTGACATGTCCGCACTAAATCGTTTGTAACATTTTATTTAGAGTTCAGAACGACATGAATCCAACACCCACGTTAAGCTAGCTCAATTTTTATATTGTTATAATATTTAAGACCAAAATAGATATGATAAAGAATCCAACTAATTCATTCTATCCCAAACTGCGTGATGTCATGCATTATGATTCGTTTGTAAACCTTTGATGAATGAGCACCAATGATCAGTTTAGAATGATTATTTTAACTAGCGTGTTCAACTTCACATGCCCGCACTAAATCATCTTTAACTTTTGATTTAGGGCTTAAAATGACATGAATCCAACACCCATGTTAATCTAGCTCAATTTTGTAATATTGTGAAAATATTTGAGATCGAAGGAGCCACGACAAAGCTTTCAAGGAATCATATCTATCCCAAACTGCGTTATGCAATGCATTATGCTTCATGTTTAAACCTTTTATCAATGACCACCAATGATCAGTTTAGAATGATCAATTTAACTAGCCGATGCACATGATATGTGCGCACTAAATCGTCCGTAACATTTGTTTTATAGTTTAAAATAACACGAATCCAATGACCATGTTAATCTAGCTCAATATTTTGTATTGTGAAAATATTTATGACCAAAATAGCTACGAAAAAAAGCCTTCAAGTAATCCAATCTATCCCAAACTGCGTGATGCCATGAAGTATGATTCATTTGTAAAACTTTGTTCAATGAGCACACTTGATCAGTTTAGAATGATCAATTTAACTAGCAACAAACTTGACATGTCCACACTAAATCGTCTATAACTTGTGATTTATTGTTCAGAATGACATGAATCTAGCACCCAAGTTAAGCTAGCTCAATTTTCTATAATGTGATAAAATTTAAGACCAAAATAGCTATAACAAAGCCTCCAAGTAATCCCATCTTCTTTAACATTTGATTTAAGGCTCAAAAAGACATGAATCCAACGACCACGTTAATCTAGCTCAATTTTCAAAATTGTGAAAACTTCTGAGATTGAAAAAGCAAAGGCAAAGCCTCCAAGTAATCCAATTTATCCTAAATTGCGTGACGCCATGCATTATGATTCGTTTATAAGCCTTTACTATAGGAACACCAATGATCAGTTTAGAATAATCATTTTAACTAACCGATTAACTTGACATGTGCACACTAAATTGTCTATAACTTTCGATTGACATATCTAATGCCCACATTAAGCTAACTTAAATTTCTATAGCGACAAAATTTAAAACCGAAATAGATACGACAAACCCTCCAAGTATTCCAATCTATCCCAAACTGTGTGATGCCATGCATAATGCTTAATCTGTAAACCTTTGCTCAATGAGCACCAATGATCAGTTTAGAATGATCGTTTTAATTAGGTAATCAACTTAACATGTCTGCACTAAATCGTTTTTAACATTTGCTTTTGAGCTCAAAATGGCATGAATCCAACGGCCACGTTTATCTAGCTCAATTTTCAATATTGTGACTAAATTAGAGACTGAAAGAGCAATGACCAAGCCCTCAAAATAATCCAATATCCCAAACTGTGTGATGACAAGTATTATGCTTCACTTATAAACCTTTACTCAAGGAACACCAATGATCAGTTTAGAATGATCATTTTAACTCGCCGACCAACATGACATGTACACTCTATATCATCCCTAACTTTTGATTTAGTGTTCAGAATGACATGAATCCAATGCCCACGCAAAGCTATCATAGTTTTCTATATTGAGACAAAATTTAGGACTGAAATAGCTACAAAAAAGCCTCTAAGTAATCCAATCTATCCTAAATGGTGTGATGCCATCTATTATGCTTTATTTGTAAACCTTTGCTCAATGAGCACCAATGTTCAGTTTAGAATGATCATCTTAACTAACTGATCGACTTGACATGTCCGCACTAAGTCGCATTAACATTTGATTTAAAGCTCAAAATGACATGAATCCAATGGCCTCGTTATTCTAACTCAAATTTCAATATTGTGACAACATTTGAGACTGAAAGAGCTACAATAAAGCTTCCAAGTAATCCAATGTATCCCAAACTACGTGATGCCATGTATGATGCTTCATTTATAAGCTTTTACTCAAGGAGCACGAATTATCAGTATAGAATGACCATTTTAACTGGCCGATCAACTTGACATGTCCGTAGAAAATTGTCTGTAACTTTTGATTTAGAATTCAGAATGACATGAATCCAACGCCCATGTTAAGCTAGCTCAATATTATATATTGTGACAAAATTTACAACTAAAATAGCTACGACAAAGCCTCCAAATAATCCAATATATCCCAAACTTTTTTTTTGCCATGCATTATGCTTCATTTGTAAACCTTTGCTCAATGAGCACCAATGATCAGTTTAGAATGATAATTGTAACTAGCTGATCAACTTGACATGTCCGCAGTAAATCGTCTGTAACATTTTATTTAGAGCTCAAAATGATATGAATCCAATATCCACGTTAATCTAGCTAAATTTTCAATATGGTTACAACATTTCAGACTGAAAGAGCTACGACAAAGCCTCCACGAATTCCAATGTATTGCAAACTGCATGATGCAATGCATTATGCCTCATTTATAAACCCTTACTCAAGCAGCACCAATGATCAGTTTATAATGATCATTTTAACTGGCCAATCAACATGACATGTCCGCACTAAATCGCTCCTAACTTTTTATTTAGTGTTCAGAATTGCATGAATCCAATGTCCACTCAAGCTAGCTCAATTATCATAGTGTGGCAAAATTTAAGAAGCTTATAGATCTGAAAAACGCCTCCACATAATCCAATCAATCCCAAACTGCGTGATACCATGTATTATGTTTTATTTGTAAACCTTTGCTCAATGAGCACCAAATGATCAGTTTAGAATGATCATCTTAACTAGCTGATCAACTTGACATGTACGCACTAAATCGTCTTAAACATTTGATTTTGAGCTGAAAATAACATGAATCCAACTACCACGTTATTCTAGCTCAATTTTTCAAATATTGTCACCAACTTTGAGACTGAAAGAGCAACGACAAAGGCCTCCAACGAATCCTGTGTATCCCAACTGCGTGATGCCATGCAATATGCTTCATTTATAAGAGTTTACTCAAGGAGCACCACTGATCAGTTTATAATTATCATTTTAACTGGCCGATCAACTTGACACGTCCGCACTAAATAGTACGTAACTTTTGATTTAGAGTTCAGACTGACACGAATCCAAAGCCCATGTAAGCTAACTCAATATTATAAGTTTCAAAAAAGTTTAAGACCAAAATAGATACGACAAAGCCTCCAATTAATCCAATCTATCCCAAACTGTGTGATGTCATGCATTATGCTTCATTCGTAAACCTTTGCTTAATGAGCACCAATGATCAGTTTAGAATGATCATTTTAACTAGACGATTACCTTGACATGTCTGCTCTAAATCGACTTTAACATTTGATTTAAAGCTCCAAATGACATGAATCCAACGACCACATTACTCTAGTTCAATTTTCAAAATTGTGATAAAATTTGAGACTAAAAGAGCAACGACAAAGCCTTTTAAGTAATCCAATATATCCCAAACTTTGTTATGCCATGCATTATGCTTCACTTATAAACCATTTCTCAAGGAGCACCAATGATCAGTTTAGAATTATCATTTTAATCAAATGATCAACTTGACATGTCCACACTAAATCATCCCTAACTTTTGATTTAGAAATCAGAATAACACGAATCCAACGCCCACGTTAAGCTAGCTCAATCTTCTAAATTTTGACAAACTTTAAGACTAAAATAGCTACGACAAAGCCTCCTAGTAATCCAATCTATCCCAAACTGCATGATGCCATGTATTATGCTTCATTTGAAAACCTTTGCTCAATGAGCACCAATGATCAGTTCAGAATGATCATTTGAACTAGCTGATCAACTTGACATGTCTGCACTAAATCATCTTTGTCATTTGCTTTAAAGCTCAAAATGATATGAATCCAACGGCCACGATAATCTAGCTCAATTTTCAATAATGTAACAAAATTAGAGACTAAACGAGTAACGAAAAAGCCCTCTAAGTAATCCAATATATACCAAACTGTGTAATGCCATGAATTATGCTTCATTTGTAAACCTTTGCTCAATAAGCACCAATGATCAGTTTAGAATGATCATTTTAACTACACGATTACCTTTACATGTATGCACTAAATCCTCTTTAACATTTGATTTAAAGCTATAAATGAAATGAATCCAACGGCCACGTTAATATAGCTCAAATTTCAATATTGTGACAACATTTGAGATAGAAAGAGCTACAATAAAGCCGCCATGTAATCCAATGTATGCCAAACTGCATGATTCCATGCATTATGTTTCATTTATAAGCCTTTACTCATGGAGCGCCAATGATCAGTTTAGAATTATCATTTAACTGGCCGATCAACTTGACATGTCCGCACTAAATCGTTCATAACTTTTGATTTAGAGTTCAGAATGACACGAATCCAATGCCCACGTTAAGCTAGCTCAATATTCTATATTGGGACAAAATTTATGACTGAAATAGCTATTAAAAAGACTCGAAGTAATCCCATTTATCCCAAACTGCGTGATCCCATGCACTATGCTTCATTTCTAAATTTTTGCTCAATGAGTAACAATCATCAGTTTAGAATGATCATTTTAACTATCTGATCAACTTGACATGTCCACATTAAATCGTCTTTAACATTTCATTGAGAGCTCAAAATGTTATGAATCCAACGTCCATGTTAATCTACCTCAATTTTCAATATTTTGACAACATTTGAGACTGAAAAAGCTACGACAATGCCTCCAAATAATCCAATGTATCCCGAACTGTGTGATACCATGTATTATGCTTCATTTATGAGCCTTTACTCAAGGAGCACCAGTGATTAGTTTAAAATTATCATTTTAACTGGCCGGTCAACTTGACATGTCCGCACTATATCATCCGTAACATTTGATTTAGAGTTCAGAATGACACGAATCGGACGACATGTTAAGCTAGCTCAATATTTTATATTGGGAAAAAATTTATGACTGAAATAGCTAGTACAAAGACTCCAAGTAATCCAATATATCCCAAACTATGTGATGTCATGCATTATGCTTAATTGTAAACCTTTGTTCAATGAGCACCAACGATCAGTTTAGAATGATCATTTTAACTAGCTGATCAACTTGACATGTACACACTAAATCGTCTTTAACATTTCATTTAGAGCTCAAAATGATATGAATCCAACACCCATGTTAATCAACCTCAATTTTCAATATTTTGACAACATTTGAGACTGAAAAAGCTATGACAAAGCCTCCAAGTAATCCAATGTATCCCAAACAGCGTGATACAATGCATTATGCTTCATTTATAAGCCTTTCTCAAGCACCAATGATCAGTTTAGAATTATCATTTTAACTAGGTGATCAACTTGACATGTCCGCACTAAATCGTCTTTAACATTTCATTTAGAGCTCAAAATGACATGATTTCAACGCCTACGTTAATCTACCTCAATTTTTAATATTGTGACAACATTTGAGACTGAAGGAGCTACGCAAAGCCTCCAAGTAATACAATGCATTCCAAACAGCGTGATGCCATGCATTGTTCTTTTTTAATAAGCCTTTACTCAAGGAGCACCAATGATGAGTTCAGAATAATCATTTTAACTAGCTGATAGCCTGGATATGTCCGCACTAAATTGTCCGTAATATTTGATTAAGAGCTCAAAATGACATGAATCCAATATCCACGTTAATCTAGCTTAATTTTCAATATTGTGACAACATTTGAGACTTAAAGACCTACGACAAAGCCTCCAAGTAATCCAATGTATCCCAAATTGCGTGATGCAATGCATTATGCTTCATATATTGGCCTTTACTCAAGTAGCACCAATGATCAGTTTAGAATGATCATGTTAACTGGCCGATCAAGTTGACATATCCACACTAAATCATCCGTAACTTTTGATTCAGGGTTCGGAATAAAAACAGTGCAATGCATTTGTTAAGTTAGCTCAATATTCTATATTGTGAGAAGAAAAGACGAAAATAGCTACGCCAAAGCCTCTAAGTAATCTCATATATCCCAAACTGCGTGATGCCATGCATTCTGCTTCATTTGTAAACTTTTGCTCAATGAGCACCAATGATCAATGTAGAATGAAAATTTTAACTAGGTGATTAACTTATAATCGTCTATAACATTTGATTTAGTGCTCAAAATGACATGAATCCAAGAGCCACATTAATCTAGCTGAATTTTCAATATTGTGACAAAATTTGAGACCGAAAGAGAAACAACAAAGCCATCCAATTAATCCAATGCATCCCAAACTGCATGATGCCACGCTGATACAAGCCTTGATTCAAGGATGTATGCGCGTGGGCTGTTTAGAGAAGTTTAGTTGAGAAACTCGACCTTAGACTTCTTGGATAGGGGTTTTTGGGTTGGTATTCGATGGAAAGGTGAAGTGAACCACACGAGGGGTGATGAACCTCATGATAAATCACAAACTTAGAGCTAGGAGGGCTGGTCTCAACTAGATTCTAAGCGCACAAGATTCTTGAGAGAAAACTTGTTGGGGAAAAAGTTCTATCTTTATTAATATCAAAAAGGTTGTCGAACTACAATGCTGGAAGGAGCCTTATTAATATGCTCGACAGCTTGACCTTCTAGGGTCGACCCAAATAAGAAAAGGAAAACTTACAAAAGTGCACAAAAGGAAAAGATACAAAAGTGTATAATTGAAAAAGGGCCTATTCCTAAAATGTTCTTGACTCAAAAACGTAAAGCATCTAGATCCTACCCTGCAAAACAGAAAGAGGCATATATTCGAATTGAAACTTACCTTAACTCACCTCATGGCCAAGAAATGGAAGGTGGCCGTCCTTGTGGCATGCACGCACCTTGCTCCTAGTCTTCGACTTGGAGTAGGGTTAAGAATCTTTGGGCCCTGACCTCTCTTGCCACTAAAGCCCAAGTCTCTGATGTCCCTTGTGTTGTTGAAAAGCCATTGGACTCTACTTTGCACTTCTGGCCCATTCTCCTTAGTCGATCTTCCTCTAGGAGCTTGTCAACCCATAAGCTGAATTTGTGGAAGAGTGCCCTTGATCTGCTTCTTGTCATTGCTTCTTGAGGTACCACTGGTGTAGATACTTCCTCTAGGTGCATGTCCTGGAGCTGGTAGCTCATTTTGGTCCGAGTCCTCTTGTGTAGAAGTGGAAATGCGCGTGTACTCGGCTGGGTCGGCTGTACCGGCTGGATTGTGTAAGGTACAGGCCGGAATGCCTTCAGGACCGGCCAAGTTGATCCCAGAGTTGGCGGCATCACCAGAGGGACCGGCGGTGTCATCCATGTCACGACCAAGTGTGCCGGAAGCTTGGGCCTCTCCGCCGGCAATGCTAGTTGCTCTGGGCCTTGTGGTCGAGGGTCCGGCGGTACTGCTTGGGCCGGCAGCCGTGCCAGATGGTCCGGCTGTCCCGGGCAAGCTTCCTGGTTGGCCAGTCTGGTCTCCTGGCTGGATGTACGACCTGATGTTCTCATCACATGCATTATGCTTCTTTTGTAAGCCTTTACTCAAGGAGCTCAAATGATCAGTTGAGAATTATCATTTTAACTGGCCGATCAATTTGACATGTCCGCACTAAATCGTCCGAACTTTTGATTTAGAGTTCAGAATGAAAAAAATCCAACGCTCACGTTAATCTAGCTCAATTTTCTACATTGTGACATAATTTAAGACCGATATAGCTACGACAAAGACTACAACTAATATATTCTATCCCAAACTGTGTGATGCCATATATTATGCTTCATTTGTAAACCTTTGTTCAATTAGCACCAATGCTCAGTTTATAATGATCATTTTAACTAGCTGATACAACTTGACATGTCCGCACTAAATCCTTTTTAACCTTTGATTTAGAGCTCAAAATTACATTAATCTAAAGCGCACATTAATCTATCTCCTTTTTTAATATTAATGTGCTATGAAAAAGCCACCAAGTAATCCATTGTATTCCAAACTGCATGCTACATGCATTATGCTTCATTTATAAGCCTTTCCTCAAGGAGCACCAATGATCGGCTTAGAATGATCATTTTAATTGGGCGATCAACTTGACATGTAGGCACAAAATTGTCTGAAACGTTTGATTTAGAGTTCAGAATGACATGAATCCAACACCCACGTTAAGCTAGCTCAATTGTCTATATTGTGATTAAATTTCAGACCCAAATAGCTACGAAAAAGTCTCCAAGTAATCCAATCTATCCCGAAATGCGTGATGCCGTGCATTATGCTTAACTTATAAACCTTTGATCAATTAGCAGCAATGATCAGTTTAGAATGATCAATTTAACTAGGTGATAAACTTGACATGTTCGCACTAAATCATCATAAGTTTTGATCTAGAGCTCAAAATGACATGAATCCAACACCCATGTTAATATATTCAATTTTTAATGTTGTGATACTATTGGAGAATGAACGAGCTACGACAAAGCCTCAAAGTAATCGAATGTATACCAAACCGTGTTATGTCATGCATTATGCTTCAGTTATAATCATTTACTCAAGGAGCACCAATGATCAATTTAGAATGATAGATTTAACTGGCCGATCAACTTGACATATCTGCATTAAATCGTTCGTATCTTTTGATTTAGAGTTGAGAATGACACGAATCCAATGCCCACGTCAAAGTTGGTCAATTGTCTATATTTTGATAAAATTTAAGACCAAAATAGCTACAACATAACTCCACGTAATCCAATCTATCCCAAAATGTGTGATGCCATGCAATATGCTTCATTTGTAAACCATTGCTAAATGAGCACCAATGCTCAGTTTAGAATGATCAATTTAACAAGCCGACAAACTTTATATGTCCACACTGAATCATCCGTAACTTTGCATTTTGAGCTCAAAAAGGACATGAATCCAACACCCACATTATTCTAGCTCAATTTTTTAATATAGTGACATTATTTGAGACTGAAAGAGCTACAACAAAGCCTCCAAGTAATCCAATGTATCCCAAACTGCGTGATACCATGCATTATACTTCGCTTGGAAACCTTTGATCAATGAGCACCAATGATCAATTTAGAATGTCAATTTAACTGGCTGATCAACCTTACATGTCCAAGATAAATCGTCAGTAACTTTTAATTTAGAGTACAAAATGACACGAATCCAACGCTCACGTTAAGTTAGCTCATTTTTTATATTGTGACAATATTGAAGACCGAAATAGCTACGATAAAAACTCCAAATAATTTTTTCTATCCCAAACTATGTGATCCCATGCATTATGCTTCATTTGTAAATATTTGCTCAATGAACACCAATGATTTGTTTAGAATGATCAATTTAACTAGCCGATAAACTTCACATGTCCGCACTAAATCCGTTCGTAACTTTTGATTTAGAGTTCAGAATGACACGAATGCAATGCCCACGTTATGCTTGCTCAATTTTTAATTTTGTGAAAATATTTGACGCCGAAAGAGCTACAACAAAGGCTCAATGTAATCCAGTCTATCCCAAACTACGTTATGCCATGTGTTATGCTTCATTTGTAAACCTTTGATCAATGAGCACCAATGATCAGTTTAGAATGATCAATTTAACAAGCTGATCAACTCGACATTTCCGCACTAAATCGTCCATAACTTTTGATTTAGAGCTCAAAATGCCATGAATCCAATGCCCACGTTAATCAAGCTCAATTTCTAATATTGTGACATTATTTGAGACTTTAAGAGCTATGACAAAGCCTCCAAGTAATGCAATGTATCTCAAACTGCGTGATGTCATGCATTATGCTTTATTTATAAGCATTTACTCAAGGAGCACCAATGATCAGTTTATAATGATCATTTTAACTCGTCTATCAACTTGACATGTCTGCACTAAATCGTGTGTAACTTTTGATTTAGAGTTTAGAATGTCACGAATCCAACGCCCACATTAGGCTAGCTCAATTGTCTATATTGTAATAAACTTTAAGACCGAAATAGTTATTACAAAGCCTTCAAGTATACTAATCTTTCCAAAAGTGCGTGATGCCATATATTATGCTTCATTTGTAAATCTTTGCTCAATGAGCACCAATGATCAGCTTAGACTGATCAAACTAATTGGCCGATAAACTTCACATGTCTGCAATCAATCCTCCATAACTTTTACTTTAGAGTTCTGAATGACAGGAATCCAACGCCCACGTTAAGGTTTCTCAATTTTCTCTATTGTGTCAAAATTTAAGATCGAAATAACAAGGACAAATACTCCAAGTAATTTTTTCTATCCCAAACTACGTGATCCCATGCATTATGCTTCATTTGTAAACATTTGCTCAATGAACACCAATGATTTGTTTAGAATGATCAATTTAACTAGCCGATAAACTTCACATGTCCGCACTAAATCCATTCGTAACTTTTGATTTAGAGTTCAGAATGACACGAATCCAACGCCCACGTTATGCTTGCTCAATTTTTAATTTTGTTAAAATATTTGACGCCGAAAGAGCTACAACAAAGCCTCAAAGTAATCCAATCTATCCCAAACTACGTTATGCCATGTGTTATGCCTCATTTGTAAACCTTTGATCAATGAGCACCAATGACCAGTTTAGAATGATCAATTTAACTAGCTGATCAACTCGATATTTCCGCACTAAATCGTCCATAACTTTTGATTTAGAGCTCAAAATGACATGAATCCAATGCCCAAGTTAATCTAGCTCAATTTTTAATATTGTGACTTTATTTGAGACTTTAAGAGCTATGACAAAGCCTCCAAGTAATCAATGTATCTCAAACTGCGTGATCTCATGCATTATGCTTTATTTGTAAGCCTTTACTCAAGGAGCACCAATGATCAATTTATAATGATCATTTTAACTCGCCGGTCAACTTTACATTTCTGCACTAAATCGTTTGTAACTTTTGATTTAGAGTTTAGAATTTCACGAATCCAACGCCCACATTAAGCTAGCTCAATTGTCTATATTGTAATAGACTTTAAGACCGAAATAGCTATGACAAAGCCTTCAAGTATAATAATCTTTCCAAAAGTGCGTGATCATATATTATGCATCATTTGTAAATTTTTGCTTAATGAGCACCAATGATCAGCTTAGACTGATCAAACTAATTGGCCGATAAACTTCACATGTCTGCACTAAATCCTCCATAACTTTTAATTTAGAGTTCTGAATGACACGAATCCAACGCCCACGTTAAGGTTTCTCAATTTTCTCTATTGTGTCAAAATTTAAGATCGAAATAACAAGGACAAATACTCCAAGTAATTTTTTCTATCCCAAACTACGTGATCCCATGCATTATGCTTCATTTGTAAACATTTGCTCAATGAACACCAATGATTTGTTTAGAATGATCAATTTAACTAGCCGATAAACTTCACATGTCCGCACTAAATCCATTTGTAACTTTTGATTTAGAGTTCAGAATGACACGAATCCAACGCCCACGTTATGCTTGCTCAATTTTTAATTTTGTTAAAATATTTGACGCCGAAATCGCTACAACAAAGCCTCAAAGTAATCCAATCTATCCCAAACTACGTTATGCCATGTGTTATGGCTCATTTGTAAACCTTTGATCAATGAGCACCAATGACCAGTTTAGAATGATCAATTTAACTAGCTGATCAACTCGATATTTCCGCACTAAATCGTCCATAACTTTTGATTTAGAGCTCAAAATGACATGAATCCAATGCCCAAGTTAATCTAGCTCAATTTTTAATATTGTGACTTTATTTGAGACTTTAAGAGCTATGAAAAAGCCTCCAAGTAATCAATGTATCTCAAACTGCGTGATCTCATGCATTATGCTTTATTTATAAGCCTTTACTCAAGGAGCACCAATGATCAATTTATAATGATCATTTTAACTCGCCGGTCAACTTGACATTTCTGCACTAAATCGTTTGTAACTTTTGATTTAGAGTTTAGAATTTCACGAATCCAACGCCCACATTAAGCTAGCTCAATTGTCTATATTGTAATAGACTTTAAGACCGAAATAGCTATGACAAAGCCTTCAAGTATAATAATCTTTCCAAAAGTGCGTGATCATATATTATGCATCATTTGTAAATTTTTGCTTAATGAGCACCAATGATCAGCTTAGACTGATCAAACTAATTGGCCGATAAACTTCACATGTCTGCACTAAATCCTCCATAACTTTTGATTTAGAGTTCTGAATGACACGAATCCAACGCCCACGTTAAGGTTTCTCAATTTTCTCTATTGTGTCAAAATTTAAGATCGAAATAACAAGGACAAATACTCCAAGTAATTTTTTCTATCCCAAACTACGTGATCCCATGCATTATGCTTCATTTGTAAACATTTGCTCAATGAACACCAATGATTTGTTTAGAATGATCAATTTAACTAGCCGATAAACTTCACATGTCCACACGAAATCCATTCGTAACTTTTGATTTAGAGTTCAGAATGACACGAATCCAACGCCCATGTTATGTTTGCTCAATTTTTATTTTTGTTAAAATATTTGACGCCGAAAGAGCTACAACAAAGCCTCAAAGTGATCCAATCTATCCCAAACTACGTTATGCCGTGTGTTATGCCTCATTTGTAAACCTTTGATCAATGAGCACCAATGATCAGTTTAGAATGATCAATTTAACTAGCTGATCAACTCGATATTTCCGCACTAAATCGTCCATAACTTTTGATTTAGAGCTCAAAATGACATGAATCCAATGCCCAAGTTAATCTACTCAATTTTTAATATTGTGACATTATTTGAGACTTTAAGAGCTATGACAAAGCCTCCAAGTAATCCAATGTATCTCAAACTGCGTGATCTCATGCATTATGCTTTATTTATAAGCCTTTACTCAAGGAGCACCAATGATCAGTTTATAATGATCATTTTAACTCGCCGATCAACTTGACATGCCTGCACTAAATCGTTTGTAACTTTTGATTTAGAGTTTAGAATGTCACGAATCCAACGCCCACATTAAGCTAGCTCAATTGTCTATATTGTAATAAACTTTAAGACCGAAATAGCTATGACAAAGCCTTGAAGTATAATAATCTTTCCAAAAGTGCGTGATGCCATATATTATGCTTCATTTGTAAATTTTTTCTTAATGAGCACCAATGATCATCTTAGACTGATCAAACTAATTGGCCGATAAACTTCACATGTCTGCACTAAATCCTCCATAACATTTTATTTAGAGTTCCGAATGACACGAATCCAAGTAATTTAGTTTTTTATCTCAGACTGTGTTGCCATGTCTTATGCTTCATTTGTTAAGCTTTGCTCAATGAGCACCAACAATCAGTTTAGAATGATCATTTTAATTACCTGATCAACTTCACATGTCTACAATAAATCATTTTTTACTTTTGATTTAGAGCTAAAAATTGCATGAATCTAACAGCCACGTTCATCTAGCTCAATTTTTAATATTGTTAAAATATTTAAGACCGAAATAGCTACGACAAAGCCGCCAAGTAATCCAATGTACTCCAAACTGCGTGATGCCATGCATTATAGCATAATGTATATTCATTTGAGGATTGATGGGAATCCAATTTAGTATTGTAATTACCAAAGCACAAACATTTTTTCCAGGGAATGTTTCTTACAGACTCATATGGCGATTTTGCTGTTCCTTGATTTTTTTTCCCTTTCAAATTAGTCTTTGAAAATATTCTATAATTGAATGGGAGGATATCTCTTAGCATGTGGGGCGTTAATGCACGGAACTGCATTGAAGATTTGAAGCCAAATGATCTCATACTTGTCTCAGGCCGCCTGGCTTCTTATGGCAATAGCTCCAGTTATAAGCCTTTACCCAAGGAGCACCAATGATCAGTTTAGAATGATCATTTTAACTGTCCGATCAACTTGACATATCCACACTAAATCATCCATAACTTTTGATATAGAGTTGAGAATGACACGAATGCAATGTCTACGTTAAGGTAGCTCAATCGTCGATATTGTGATAGAATTTAAGACCAAAGTAGCTACGACATAGCCTCCAAGTAATCCAATATATCCCAAACTGCGTGATGCCATGCATTATGCTTCATTTGTAAACCTTTTCTAATTGAGCACCAATGATCAGTTTAGAAGGATCAATTTAACTAGCCGATAAACATGATATGACCACACTGAATCGTCATTAACTTTTGATTTAGATCTCAAAAGGACATGAATCCAACGCCCACATTAATCTAGCTCAATTTTTAATATTGCTGACATTATTTGAGACTGAAAGAGCTACGAAAAAGCTTACAAGTAATCCAATGTATACCAAACTACGTGATGCCATGCATTATGCTTCACTTGTAAACCTTTTATCAATGAGCACCAATGATCAGTTTAGAATGATCAATTTAACTAGGCGATCAACTTGACATGTCTTCACTAAATTGTCCATAACTTTTGATTTAAAGTTTTATACGACACGAATCCAACGCCGACGTTAAGCTATCTCAGTTGTCTATATTGTGATAAATTTGAAGACCAAAATAGGTATGACAAACCCTCCATGTCATCAAATCTTTCTCAAAATGTGTGATGCCAGGCTTCATTTGTAAACCTTTGCTCAGTGAGCACCAATGCTCAGTTTAGAATGATCATTTAAACTAGTTGATCAACTTAACATTTCCGCACTATATCATCTTTAACTTTTGATTTAGAGCTCAAAATGACATGAATCCAACACCCACGTTAATATAGCTCAATTTTTTAATATTGTGAAAATATTTGAGACCGAAAGAGCTACGATAAAGCCTCCAAGTAATCCAATCTATCCCAAACTATGTTATGCCATGCATTATGCTTCATTTGTAAACCTTTGATCCACGAGCACAAATGATTAGTTTAGAGTGATCAATTCAACTATCCGATAAACTTTTATGTCTGTACTAAATCGTCCGTAACTCTTGATTGAGAGCTCAAAATGACATGAATCCAACACCCAAGTTAATCTTGCTCAATTTTTTAATTTTGTGACAATAATTGAGACTGAAGAACTACAACAAAGCCTGCAAGTAATCCAATGTATCTCAAACTGCGTGATGCCATGCATTATGCTTTATTTATAAGCCTTAACTCAAGGAGCACCAATGATCAGTTTAGAATGATCATTTTAACTGGCCGATCAACTTGATATGTCCACTGTAAATTGTCTGTAACTTTTGATTTTGAGTTCAGAATGACACGAATCCAAGGCCCACATTAAGCTAGCTAAGTTGCCTATATTGTGATAAGTTTTAAGGTGGAAATGGGTATGACAAAGCCTCCAAGTAATCCTTTGTATCCCAAACTGCATGATGCCATGCATTATTCTTCATTTATAAGCCTTTACTCAAGGAGCACCAATGATCATTTTAGAATGATCATTTTAACTAGCCGATAAACTTAATATGTCCGCACTAAATCAGCTGTATCTTTTTTTTTAGAGTTCAGAATGACATGAATCCAACGCCCACGTTAAGATAGCTCAATGTTTTATATTGTTATAAAATTTAAGGCCGAAAGAGCTACGAAAAAGTCTCCAAGTAATCAATCTATCCCATACTGTGTGATGCCATGTGTTATGATTAATTCGTTAACCTTTGCTCAATGTGCACCAATGATAAGTTTAGAATGATCAATTTAACTAACAGATAAACTTGACATGTCCGCACTAAATCGTCCGTTACTTTTGATTTACAGATCAGAATGACACGAATCTAACACCCACGTTAAGCTAGCTCAATCTTCTCTATTGTGGAAAAATCTAACACCCACGTTAAGTATTTCATTCCATCCCAAACTGTGTGTTGTCATGTGTTATGCTTCATTTGTACACCATTTGTGAATGAGCACCAATGATCAGTTGAGAATGATCATTTTAACAAGCTGATCAACTTGACAAGTTCACACTAAATTGTTTATAACTTTTGATTTAGAGCTCAAAATGATATGAATCCAACGCCCAAGTTAATCGAGCTCAAAATTTGTTATTCTGAGAACATTTGAGACTATAAGAGCTACGACAAAGCCTTCAAGTAATCCATTGTATCCCAAACTGCATGATGCCATGCATTATGCTTCATTTACAAGCCTTTACTTAAGGAGCACCAAATGATCAGTTTAGAATGATCATTTTAACTAGCCGATCAACTTGACATGTCCGCACTAAATCGTTTGTAACGTTTTATTTAGAGCTCAGAATGACACGAATCCAACACCTACGTTAAGCTAGCTCAATTTTTTATATTGTTATAGTATTTAAGACCAAAATAGATATGATAAAGAATCCAATTAATTCATTCTATCCCAAACTGCGTGATGCCATGCATTATGATTCGTTTGTAAACCTTTGATGAATGAGCACCAATGATCAGTTTAGAATGATTATTTTAACTAGCTGTTCAACTTCACATGCCTGCTCTAAATTGTCTTTAACTTTTGATTTAGGGCTCAAAATGACATGAATCCAACACCCATGTTAATCTAGCTCAATTTTTTAATATTGTGAAAATATTTGAGATCGAAGGAGCCACGACAAAGCTTCCGGGGAATCATTCTCAAAATTTCCGACCAAAGTAGCTAAGACAAAGACTCCAAGTAATTCATTTTATCCCAAACTTTGTGATGCCATGCATTATGCTTCATTTTAAAACCTTTGTTGAATGAGCACCAATGACCAGTTGAGAAGGATCATTTTAACAAGCTGATCAACTTGACATGTCCGCACTAAATTGTCTTTAACTTTTGATTTAAAGATCAAAAGTGTATGAATCCAACGCCCACGTTAATCTATCTCAATTTCATTATTGTGAGAACATTTGAGACTACAAGATCTACAAGAAAGCCTCCAAGTAATGGATTGTATCCGAAACTGCATGATGCCATGCATTATGCTTCATTTACAAGCCTTTACTCAAGGAGCACTAAATCTTTTGTAACATTTTATTTAGAGTTTAGAATGACATGAATCCAACACCCACATTATGCTAGCTCAATTTTTTATATTTTTATAAAATTTAAGACCAAAATAGACACGACAAAGCCTCCAAGTAATCCAATTTATCCCAAACTGTGTGATACCATGCATTATGCTTCATTTGTAAACATTTCCTCAATGGCACAAATAATCAGTTTAGAGTGATCATTTTAACCAGCTGATCAACTTGACATGTCTGCAGTAAATATTTTTAACTTTTGCCTTAGAGTTCAAAACAACATGAATCCAACACCCACGTTAATCTAGCTCAATTTTTAATATTGTGAAAATATTTGAGAACGAAAGAGCAACGACAATGCCTCCAAGTAATCATATCTATCCTGAACTGTGTTATGCCATGCATTATGCTTCATGTGTGAACCTTTGATCAATGAACCCCAGTGATTAGTTTATGATGATAAATTTAACTGGCCGATAAACTTCACATGTCGGCACTAAATCATTCATAACTATTTTATTTAGAGTTCAAAATGACACGAATCCAACGCCCACGTTAAGCTTGTTCAATTCATTCTATCCCAAACTGCGTGATGCCATGCATTATGCTTCATTCGTAAACCTTTGATGAATGAGCACCAATGATCATTTTAACTAGCTGATCAACTTCACATGCCCGATTAACTTGACATGTCCACACTATAATCGTCCGTAACTTTTGATTTAGAGTTCAAAATGACATGAATCCAATGCCCAGATTAACCTAGCTTAATTACATTATTTGAGACTGTAAGAGCTACGACAAAGCCTCCAAGTAATTCAAATCCCAAAGTGCCTGATATCATGCATTATGCTTCATTTATAAGCCTTTCCACAAAGAGCACCAATGATCAGTTAAGAATGATTATTTTAACTGGCCTATCAACTTGACATATCCGCACTAAAGTTTCCTTAACTTTTGATTTAGAGTTCAGAATGACACGAATCCAACTCCCACGCCAACCTAGCTCAATTTTCTATATTGTGCTAAACTTTAAGTTCGAAATAGGTATGACAAAGCCTCCAAGTAATCCAACCTTTCCCAAAGTGCGTGATGTCATGCATTATGCTTCATTTGTAAACCTTTGCTCAATGAGCACCAATGATCAGTTTAGATTGATCAATTTAACTGGCCAATAAACTTCACATGTCCGCAATAAATCGTCTATAACTTTTGATTTAGAGTTCAGAATGACACGAATCCAACACCCACATTAAGCTTGCTCAACTTTCTATATTGTCTCAAAATTTCTGACCAAAATAGCTACGAAAAAGACTCTAAGTAATTCATTTTATCCCAAACTTCATGATGAGAGCATTATGCTTCATTTGAAAAACTTTGTTGATGAGCACCAATGATCAGTTTAGAATTATAATTTTAACTAGCTTATCAACTTGACATGTCCGCACTAAATTATCTTTAACTTTTGATTTAGACCTCAAAATGATATGAATCCAATGGCCACATTAATCTAGCCCAATTGTTAATATTATGACAACATTTGCGATTGTAATAACTAAGATAAAGTCTCCAAGAAATCCATTGTATCCCAAACTGCGTGGTGCCATCAAATATGCTTCATTTATAAGCCTTTACTCAAGGAGCACAAATGATCAGTTTAGCATGATTATTTAACTGGCCGATCAACTTGACATGTCCGCACTAAATCGTTTGTAACTTTTTATTTAGAGTTCAGAATGACATGAATCCAACGCACACGTTAAGCTAGCTCAATTTTTATACAATGATAAAATTCAATATCAAAATAGCTAGGACAAATACTCCAAGTATTTCATTCTATCCCAAACTGTGTGTTGCCATACATTATGCTTCATTCGTGAACCTTTGCTCAATGAGCACCAGTGATCAGTTTGGAATGATCATTTTTACTAGCTGATCAACTTGACATGTCCGCACTAAATCGTCCTTAAGTTTTGATTTAGAGTTCAAAATGACATGAATCCAACATCCACGTTAATCTAACTCAATTTTTAATATTCTAAAAATATTTGAGACAGAAAAAGCTATGAAAAAGCCTCGAAGTAATCATATCTATCACAAACTGCGTTATGCCATGCATTATGCTTCATTTGTTAACCTTTGATCAATGAGCAGCAATGATCAGTTTAGAATGATCAATTTAACTAGCCAATAAACTTGACATGTCAGCAATAAATCTTCTTTAACTTTTGATTTAGAGCTCAAAATGACATGAATCCAATGCCTAAGTTAATCTAGCTCAATTTTTAATATTATGACATTATTTGAGAGTGAATAAGCTACGACAAAGCCTCCAAGTAATCATATCTATCCCAAACTGCGTTATGCCATGTGCTTCATTTGTTAACCTTTGATCAATGAGCACCAATGATCAGTTTAGAATGATCAATTTAACTAGCCAATAAACTTGACGTGTCCACACTAAATCGCCTTTAACTTTTTATTTAGAGCTCAAAATGACATGAATCCAATGCCCAAGTTAATCTAGCTCAATTTTTAATGTTATGAAATTATTTGAGAGTGAAAGAGCTACGACAAAAGCCTCCAACTAATCCAATGTATTCCAAACTGCGTGATACCATGCATTATGCTTTATATATAACCCTTTACTCAGGGGGCACCAATGATCAGTTTAGAATGATCATTTTAACTCGCTGATAAAATTGACAAGTCCACACTAAATCTTCTGTAACTTTTGGTTTAGAGTTCAGAATGACACGAATTCAACGCCCACGTTAAGCTAGCTCAATTGTCTATATTGTGCTAAACTGTAAGATCGAAATAGGTATGAAAAAGCCTCAAAGTAATCCAATCTTTCCCAAAGTGCATGATGTCATGCATTATGCTTCATTTGTAAACCCTTGCTCAATGTGCACCAATGATCAGTTTAGAATTATCAATTTAACTGGCCGACACACTTTACATGTCTGCACTATATTTTCCATAACTTTTGATTTAGAGTTCACAATGACACGAATCCAATGTCCACATTTAACGAGCTGAATTTTTTTATCTTGTGATAAAATGTAAGACAATAGCTTCGAAAAAGCCTCCAAGTAATCAATCTATCTCAAATTGCGTGATGCCATGCATTATGCTTCATTTGTAAACACATTTTCTCAAAGAGCACCAATGATCAGTTTATAATTATCATTTTAACTTGCCGATCAAATTTAGATGTCCGCACTATATCGACCGTAACTTTTGATTTAGAGTTCAAAATCACGCACGTTAAGCTAGTTGAATTTTTTATCTTGTGGTAAAATTTAAAACCGAAATAGCAACGAAAAAGCCTCCAAGTAATCAATCTATCTCAAACTGCGTGATGCCATGCATTATGCTTCATTTGTAAACTTTTGCTCAATGAGCACCAATGATTAGTTTAGAATGATTAATTTAACTAGCCAATAAACATGACATGTCCACACTAACGCGTCCTTAACTTTTGACATAATGACACGAATCCAACGCACACATTAAGCTAGCTCAAGTTTTTAAAATTTGATAAAGTTTAAGACAGAAATAGCTATGACAAAGCGTCCAAGTAATCCAATATATCGCAAACTGCGTGATGCCATGCATTATGTTTCATTTGTAAGCCTTCTCTCAATGAGCACTATTGATCAGTTTAGAATGATCAATTTAACTAGCCAATAAACTTGACATGTCCGCCTAATGCGTCCACAACTTTTGATTTAGAGTTCATAACGACACGAATCTAACACCCACGTTAAGCTAGCTCAATTTTTTATATGGGGACAAAATTTAAGATCGAAACATCTAGGACAAATACTACAAGTAATTAATTCTATATATCCCAAACTGTGTGATACCATGCATTATGCTTTATTTGTAAACCTCTGCTCAATGAGCACCAATGATAAGTTTAGAATGATGATTTTAACTAGCTGATCAACTTGACATGTCCACACTAAATCGTCATTACCTTTTTATTTAGAGCTCAAAATGACAAGAATCCAACACCCACGTTAATTTAGCTCAATTTTTAATATTGTAAAAATATCTGAGACGAAAAGAGCTACGACAAAGCCTCCAGGTAATCCAATCTATCCCAAAGTACGTGATGCCATGCATTATGCTTCATTTATAAACCCTTGCTCAATGAGCACCAATCATCAGTTTATAATGATCAATTTAACTGGCCGATAAACTTGACATGTGCGCACTACATCGTCCATAACTTTTGATTTAGAGTTCAGAATGAAACGAATCTAATGTTCACGTTAAGCTACCTTAATTTTCTATATTGCGACAAAATTTCCAACCGAAATAGCTATGACAAAGAATCGAAGTAAATCATTCTATCCCAAACTGTGTGATTTCATGCATTATGCTTCATTTGTAAAAACCTGTGTGATTTCATGGTGATTGAGCACCAATGATAAATTTAGAATGACCATTTTAACTTGCTAATCAACTTGACATAACAGCACTAAATTTGCTTTAATTTTTGTTTAGAGCTTAAAATGATATGAATTTAACGCCCATGTTAATCTAGCTTAAGTTTTAGTGTTGTGACAAATTTTGAGACTGTAAGAGGTACAACAAAGCCTCCAAGTAATCCAATGTATCCCATACTGCTTCATTTATAAGGTTTTACTCATGGAGCACCAATGATCAGTTTAGAATGATCATTTTAACTAGCCGATCAACATGACATGACCGCACTATATCTCCTGTAACTTTTGATTTAGATTTCAGAATGACACGAATCTAACGCACACATTAAGCTAGCTCAAGTTTTTACAATGTGATAAAATTTAAGACCAAAACAGCTACAACAAAGCCTCCAAGTAATAAAATCTATCTCAAACTGCGTTATGCCATTCTTTATGTTTCTTTTGTAAACCTTTGATCAATGAGCACCAATGATCAATTTAGAATGATCAATTAAAGTAGCTGATAAAATTGACATGTCTGCACTAAATCGTCCATAACTTTTGATTTAGAGCTCAAAAAATGACATGAATCCAATGCCCAAGTTAATCTAGCTGAATTTTTAATATTGTGATATTATTTGAGACTAAAAGAGCTACGACGAAACATCCAAGTAATCCAATGTTCTATATTGTGATAAAATATAAAACCAAAATAGCTATGACAAAGCCTCCAAGTAATCCAATCTATCCAAACTGCGTGATGCCATGGATTATGCTTTATTTATAAAACTTTACTCAACGAGCACCAATGATCAGTTTAGAATGATGATTTAAAGTAGCCGATCAACTTTACATGTCTGCACTAAATCGGACGTAACTTTTGATTTAGAGTTCAGAATGACACGAATCCATCGCCCACGTTAAGCTAGCTCAATTGTCTATATTGTGATAAAATTTAAAACCAAAATAGGTATGACAAAGCCTCCAAGTAATCCAATCTTTCCCGAAGTGCGTGATACCTTGCAATATGTTTCATTCGTAAACCCTTGCTCAATGAGCACCAATGATCACTTTAAAATGATCATTTTAACTCGCTGATTAACTTGAAAGATCCACAGTAAATCGTCTTTAACTTTTGATTTAGCGATCAAAATGACACGAATCCAACACCCACATTAATCTAGCTCAATTTTTAATATTGTGAAAACATTTTAGCCTGAAAAACGTACAACAAAGCCTCCAAGTAATCCAATCTATCCCAAAGTGCGTGATGCCATGCACTATGTTTCATTTGTAAACTTGTGCTCAATGAGCAACAATGATTAATTTAGAATGATCAGTTTAACAGGCCGATAAACTTAACATGTCTGCACTAGATCGTCCATAACTTTTTATTTAGAGTTCCGAATGACACAAATCCAATGTCCACATTAAGCTAGCTCAGTTTTCTATATTGCAACAAAATTTCCGACAGATATATCTACGACAAATAATCCACGTAATTCATTCTATCCCAAACTGCGCGATGCCATGCATTATGCTTCATTTATAAATCTTTGCTGAATGAGCACTAATGATCAATATAGAATTATCATTTTAACTAACTGATCAACTTGACATGTCAGCGCTAAATTAGCTTTAAGTTTTGATTTAAAGCTCAAAATGATATGAATTTAATGCCCACATTAATCTAGCTCAGTTTTTAATATTGTGACAACATTTGAGACTGAAAGAGCTACGACAAAGCCTCCAAGTAATCCAATGTATCCCAAACAGCTTCATTTATAAGCCTTTACTCAAGGAGCACCAATGATCAGTTTAGAATGATCATGTTAACTAGTTGATCAACTTGACATGTCCACACTATATCGTCCGTAACTTTTGATGTATAGTTCAGAATGACACGAATCCAACCACCACATTTAGCTACCTCAATTTTTCAAATTGTGATAAAATTTAAAACCGAAATAGCAACGACAAAGCCTCCAAGTAATCCAATCTATCCCAAACTGCGTTATGCCAGCTTCATTTGTAAACCTTTGCTCAATGAGCACCAATGATCAGTTAGAATCATAAATTTAACTTGCCAATAAACTTGACATGTCTGCACTAAATCGTTTGTAACTTTTGGTGTAGAGTTCAGAATGACACGAATCCAACACACATGTTTAGAAGCCGAATTTTCTATATTATGACAAAATAAAAGATCGAAATAGCTAGGACAAATACTACAAGGAATTCATTCTGTCCCACCACACTGCGTGTTGGCATGCATTATGCTTCATTTATAAGCCTTTACCTAAGGAGCACCAATGATAAGTTTAGAATGATTGCTTAAACTGGCCGATCAATATGACATGTCTACACTAAATCGTCTGTAACTTTTGATTTAGAGTTGAAAATGACATGAATCCAATGCCCACATTACGCTAGTGAAATATTCTCTATTGTGACAAATTTAAGACCGAAATTGCTATGACAAATCCTCCAAATAATCCAATCTATTCCAAACTGCGTGATACAATGCATTATGCTTCATTTTTAAACCTTTTAACGATGAGCACCAATGATCCATTTAGAATGATCATTTTAACTAGCTAATCAACTTGGCACGTCCGCTCTAATTCATGTGAAACATTTGATTTAGAGTTCAAGACGACATGAATCCAATGCCCTCGTTATGTTAGCTCAATTTTCTAAATTGTGATTAAATTTAAGACAAAAATAGCTACCACTAAGCTTCCAAGTAATCCAATCTATCCCAAACTGCGTGATGCCATGCATTATGCTTCATTTGTAAACCTTTACTCAATGAGCACCAATGATCAACTTAGAATGATCAATTTAACTAGCGGATAAACTTGATATTTCCGCACTAAATTGTCCGTAACATTTTATTTAGAGTTCAAAATGACATGAATCCAACATCCACGTTAAGCTAGCTACGACAAAGCCTCCAGTTTTCTATAGTGTGATAGAATTTAAGTTTGAAATAGCTATGACAAAGCCTCTAAGTAATCCAATGCATCCCAAACTACGTGATGACATGCATTATGCTTTATTTATCAGTCTTTACTCAATGAGCATCAATGATCATTTTAGAATGACCTTTTTCGCTGGTCAGTCAACTTGAGTAGCTTTTGATTTGGAGTTTAGAATGACACGAATCTAACATCCACATTAACCTAGCTCAATATTCTATATTGTGACAACATTTAAGACTGAAAGAGCTACCACAAAGCCTTCAAGTAGTCCAATCTATTCTAAACTGCGTGTTGCCATGCATTATGCTTCATTTATAAGCCTTTAATTAAGGAGAACTAATCATCAGTTTAGAATGATCAGTTTAGAATGATCACTTTAACTCGCCGATAACCTTGACATGTCGGCACTAAATCGTTTATTACTTTTGATTTAGAGTTCAGAACGACACGGATCAAACGCCCAAGTTAAGCTAGGTCAATATCATATATTGTGAAAAACTTTAAGACCAAAATAGCTACGACAAAGCCTCCAAGTAGTCTAATCTATCCCAAACTGTGTGATGGCATGCATTATGGTTCATTTGTAAAGCATTGCTCAATGAGCACCAAGGATCAGTTTAGATTGATCATTTTAACTAGGTGAACAACTTGACATGTCCGCACTAAATCGTCTTTAACATTTTATTTAGACTTCAAAATGACATGAATCCAACGCCCCAATAATCTAGGTAATTTTCAATATTTTGACAACATTTGTGGCTGAAAAAAGCTACGACAAAGTTTCCGGGTAATCCAATCTATCCCAAATTGCAAGATGCCATGCAATATGCTTCATTATAAGCCTTTACTCAAGGAGCACAATGATCAGTTTAGAATGATCATTTTAAGTGGCCGATCAACTTGACATGTCCGCACTAAATCGTCAGTAACTTTCGATTTAGAGTTCAGAATGACATGAATCCAACGCCCACGTTAAGCTTGCTTAATTTTCAATATTGTGATAAAGTGTAAGACAGAAATAGCTATGACAAAGGCTCCAATTAATCTAATCTATCCCAAACTTTGTGATGCCCTGCATTATGCTTCATTTCTAAACCTTTATTGGGTGAGCATTAATAATCAGTTTAGAATGATCATTTTAACTAGCTGATCAACTTGACATATCTGCGCTAAATCTTTTTTAGAGCTCAAAATGACATGAGTCCAATGTCCACGTTAATCTAACTCAATTTTCAATATTGTGACAACATTTGAGACTGATAGTTCTACGACAAAGACTCCAAGTAATTCAATGTATCTCAATCTGTGAGATGTCATGCGTTATCCTTCATTTATAATCCTTTACTCAAGAAGCACCAAGGATCAGTTTAGCTAGCTGACTAACTGGACATGTCCGCATTAAATCATCTGTAACATTTGATTTAGAGGTCAAAATGACATGAATCCAACGCCCACATTAATCTAGTTCAATTTTCAATATTGTGACAACATTTGAGGCTGAAAGAGCTACCACAAAGCCTTCAGATAATCCAATATATCCCAAACTGCGTGATACCGTGCATTATGCTTCATTTATAAAACTTTGCTGAATGAGCACCAATGATCATTTTAACTGGCCGATCAACTTGACATGCACGCACTAAATCGTCAGTAGCTTTTGATTTGGAGTTCAAAATGAAACGAATCCAATGCCCACATTGAGCTAGCTCCATTTTCTATATTATAAAAATAATTACGACTGAAAACGCTACCACAATGCCTTCAAGTAATCCAATCTATTATAAACTGTGTGATACAATGCTTTATGCTTCATTTATAATCCTTTACTCAAGGAGCACATATGATCAATTTAGAATGATCACTTTTACTGTATGATCAACTTGACATGTCCGCACTAAACCGTACGTAAATTTTGATTTGGAGTTCAGAATGACATGAATCAAACGCCTCCAGTAAGCTAGCTCAATAATATATACTTTGACAAAACTTAAGCTCGAAATATCTACGAAAATGCCTTGAAGTAATCCAATATATCCCAAATTGCGTGATGCAACGCATTATGCTTTGATTGTAAACCTTTGGTCAATGAGCACCATTGATCAGCTTAGAATGATCATTTTAACTAGATGATCAACTTGAAATGTCCGCACTAAATCATCTTTAACATTTGATTTAGAGCTCAAAATGATATGAATCCAATTCCAACCTTAATCTAGCACAATTTTCAGTATTGTGATAACATTTAAGACTTAAAAAGCTACGAAAAAGTTTCCAAGTAATCCAATCTATCCCAAACTGCATTACATCTTGCATAATGTTTCATTTATAAGCCTTTACTCAAGTAGCACCAATGATCAGTTTAGAATGATCATTTAAACTGGTCGATCAATTTGACATGTACGCACTAAATCGTCCGTAACTTTTGATTTAGAGCTCAGAATGACAAGAATCCAACGCCCATGTTAAGCTAGCTGAATTTTCTATATTGTGAAATATTTAAAAACTGAAATAGCTACGACAAATCCTCCAAGTAATCCAATCCATCCTGAACTGAGTGATGCCATGCATTATGCTTTATTTGTAAGTATTTAGTCAAGGAGCACAAATGACCAGTTTAGAATGATCAATTTAACTAGCTGATCAACTTGACATGTCCGCAATAAATCATCTTTCATATTTGATTTAGAGATCAAAATGACATGAATCCAATGCCCACGTTAATCTAGCTCAATTTTCTATATTGTGACAACATTTGATACTGAAAGAGCTACCACAAAACCTTCAAGTAATCCAATATATCCTTAATGAAATGATGCCATGCATTATGCTTTATTTATAAGCATTTATTCAAGGAGCATTAATGATCACTTTGGAATGATCAATTTGGAATGATCACCTTAACTGGCCGATCAACTTGACATGTACGCAATAAATCCTGCGTAACTTTTGATTTAGAGTTCAGCTTGACATGCATCCAATGCCCACGTTAAAATAGCTCAATTTTCTATATTATGACCAAATTTAAGACCAAAATTGCTATTACAAAGCCTCGAAGTAAACCAACGTATCACAAACTGCGTGATGCCATGTATTATGCTTCATTTGTAAACCTTTGCTCAATGAGCTCCAATGATTAGTTTAGAATGATCATTTTATCTAGCTGATGAACTTGACATGTCCGCACTAAATCATCTTTCATATTTGATTTAGAGATCAAAATGACATGAATCCAATGCCCACGTTAATCTAGCTCAATTTTCTATATTGTGACAACATTTGATACTGAAAGAGCTACCACAAAACCTTCAAGTAATCCAATATATCCTTAATCAAATGATGCCATGCATTATGCTTTATTTATAAGCAATTATTCAAGGAGCATTAATGATCACTTTGGAATGATCAATTTGGAATGATCACCTTAACTGGCCGATCAACTTGACATGTACGCAATAAATCGTGCGTAACTTTTGATTTAGAGTTCAGCTTGACATGCATCCAATGCCCACGTTAAAATAGCTCAATTTTCTATATTATGTCCAAATTTAAGACCGAAATTGCTATTACAAAACCTCGAAGTAAACCAACATATCACAAACTGCGTGATGCCATGCATTATGCTTCATTTGTAAACCTTTGCTCAATGAGCTCCAATGATTAGTTTAGAATGATCATTTTAACTAGCTGATGAACTTGACATGTCCGCACTAAATCATCCTTAACATATTATCTAGGCTCAAAATGACACGAATCCAACACCCACCTTAATCTAGCTCAATTTTCAATATCGTGACAACATTTTGGACTTAAAGAGGTACGAAAAAGCGTCCAAGTAATCCAATGTATCACAAACTCCGTAATGTCCTGCATTATGCTTCATTTATAACCCTTTACTCAAGGAGACTTAATAATCAGTTTAGAATGAACTGTTTAGAATGTCACTTTAACTAGCCAATCAATATGATATGTCCGCACTAAATTGTCCATAACTTTTGATTTAGAGTTCATAATGACATAAATCCAATGCCAACGTTAAGCTAGCTCAATATTCTGTATTTTGACAAAATTTAAGACCCAAAAAGCTACGACAATGCCTCGAAGTAATCCAATCTATCCCAAATTGCATGATGGCATGCATTATGCTTTGTTTGTAAACCATTGGTCAATGAGCACCAATGATCAGTTTAGAATGATCATTTTAACTAGCTGATCAACTCTACATGTCTGCACTAATCGTCTTTACAATTTGATTTAGAGCTCGAAATGACATGAATCCAATGCCCACGTTAATCTATCTCAATTTTCAATAATGTGACAACATTTGAGACTTAAAGAGCTACGACAAAGTTTCCAAGTAATCCAATCTATCCCAAACTGCATTATGTCATGCATTATGCTTCATTTGTAAGCCTTTACTCAAGGAGCACCAATGATCAGTTTAGAATTATCATTTTAACTGTCCTATCAATTTCACATGTCCGCACTAAATCGTCTTATACCTTTTGATTTATAGTTCAGAATGACATGAATCCAACACCCATGTTAAGGTAGTTTAATTTTCTATATTGTGATTAATTTAAGAACGAAATAGTTACGGTAAGACCTTCAAGTAATCCAATCTATCCCAAACTGAGTGATGCCATTCATTATGCTTTATTTGTAAACCTTTACTCAATGATCAGTTTAGAATGACCAATTTACCTAGCCGATAAACTTGACATTTCCGCACAAAATCGTCCATAACTTTTGATTTATAGTTCAAAACGACATGAATCCAACGCCCTAGTAAAGCTAGCTAAATTTTCAATATTGTGACAAATATTGTCCAAAATAGCTACTACAAAGCCTCCAAGTAATATAATGTATCCCAAACTGCCTGATGCCATGTATTATGCTTCATTTATAAGCCTTTACTCAAGGAGCACCGATGATCAGTTTAGAATGATCATTTTAAGAGGTCGATCTGCTTGACATGTCCGCACTAAATTGTACGTAACCTTTAGTTTAGAGTTTAGAATGACATGAATCCAACGACCAAGTTAAGCTAGCTCAATATTATATATTGTGACAAAATTTAAGACCGAAATATTTACGAAAAAGCCTTCAATTAATCCAATCTCTCCCAAAATGCGTGATGTCATGCACTATGCTTCATTTGTAAATCTTTGCTCAATCAGCACTAATGATTAGTTTAGAATTATCATATTAACTAATTGATCAACTTGAATGGTCCAGACTTAATTGTCTTCAACATTTGATTTAAAGCTCAAAATCACATGAATCAAATGCCCACGTTAATCTAGCTCAATTTTCTATATTGTGACAACATTTGAGACTGAAAAAGCTACCACAAAGCCTTCAAGGAATCCAATATATCGTAAACTGCATGATGGTATGCATTATGCTTCATTTATAAACCTTTGCTCAATGACCACCAATGATCAGTTTAGAATCATCATTTTAACTTGACATGTCCGAACTAAATCATTTCTAACATTTTATTTACACCTCAAAATGATATGAATCCAACACCCACGTTAATCTAGCTCAATATTCAATATCGTAACAAAATTTGAGACTGAAAGAGCTAGCACAAAGTTTCCAAGTAATCCAATCAATCCCAGTCTGCATGATGCGATGCATTATGCTTCATTTATAAGCCTTTACTCAAGGAGCCTCAATGATCATTTTAGAATGTCATTGAAACTGGCCGATCAATTTGACATGTCCGCACTAAATCGTTCATAAGTTTTGATTTTGAGTTGAGAATGACAAAAATCCAACGCCCAAGCTAGCTAAAAATTCTATATTTTGATGAAATTTAAGATCAAAATAGCTACAACAAAGCCTCCAAGTAATCTAATCTATCCCAAATTGCGTAATGCCATGCATTATGATTCATTTATAAACTTTTACTAAATGAGTAACCATGATCAGTTCAAAATGAACAATTTAACTAGCCGATAAACTTGACAATTCCCCACTAAATCATACGTAACTTTTGTATTAGAGTACAAAATGACATGAATCAAACGCCCACGTTAAGCTAGCTCAATGTTCTATATTGTGACAAAATTTAAAACCAAAATTGCTACGACAAAACCTCTAAGTATTCCAATGTTTCCCAAACTGCGTGATGCCACACATTTTTCTTCATTTAGAAACTTTTACTCAAGGAGCACCAATGATCAATTTAGAATGATCATTTTAACTGGCCGATTAACTTGACATATACGCACTAAATCTTCCGTAACATGTGATTTAGAGTTCAGAATGACACAAATCCAACGCCCACGTTAAACAAGCACAATTTTCATTATGTGACACTACTTGAGAGGGAAAGAGCTACCAAAAAGCCTTCAAGTAATCCAATCTATCCTAAACAACGTGATTTCATGCATTAGGATTCATTTATAAGAGTTTACTTTGGAATGATAACTTTAGATTGATCTCTTTAACTTTCCAGTCAACTTGACATGTCTGCACTAAATTGTCCGTAACTTTTGAATTAGAGTTCAGAATGACACGAACCCAGCACCCACGTTAAACTAGCTCAATTTTGTATATTGTGACAACATTTGATACTGAAAGAGAAACCACAAAGCGTTCAAATAATCCAATCTATCCTAAATTGCATGATGCCATGCATTATTTCTTCATTTATAAGCGTTTACTGAAGGAGCACTAATGATGACTTTAGAATGGTTACTTTAGAACGATCAATTTAACTAGCCGATAAACATGACATGTCTGCACTAACTCGTCTGTAACTTTTGATTTATAGTTCAAAATGTTACAAATCCAAGACCCATGTTAAACTAGCTCAATTTTTGACATTGTAACAACATTTGAGGCTGAAAGAGCAACTTCAAAGCCTTCAAGTAATCCAATCTATCCTAAAAACTATGATGTCATGCAGTATGCTTCATTCATAAGTGTTTACTCAAGGAGCCCTAATGATGACTTTAGAATGATGAGTTTAGAATGATAACTTTAACTGGCCAGTCAACTTGACATGACCGCACTAAATCATCCGTAACTTTTGATTTATAATTCAAAATGACATGAATCCAACGCTCACGTTAAGCTAGCTCAATTTTCATCATTGTGACAACATTTGAGAGTGAATGAGCTACCACAAAGGCTTCAAATAATCCAATCTAACCTAAACTGCGTGATGCCGTGTATTATGCTTCATTTATAAGCATTTACTCAAAGAGCATTGATGATGAGTTTAGAATGATCTCTTTAACTATCCAGTCAACTTGACATGTCCGCACTAAATCCTCTGTAATTTTTTATTTAGAGTTCATAATGACACGAATCCAATGCCCACGTTAAAATAGCTCAATTTTTTATATTGTGACAACATTTGAGACTGAAAGAGCAACCACAAAGCCTTCAATTAATCCAATCTTTCCTAAACTGTGTTATTACTATGCATTATGCTTCATTTATAAGCGTTTACTCAAGGAGCACTAATGATCAGTTTGGAATGATCAATTTAACTAGCCGATAAACATGACATGTCTGCACTAAATCATCTGTAACTTTTGAGTTACAGTTCAGATTGACATGAGTCCAATGCCCACGTTAATCTAGCCCAACTTTCTATATTGTGACAAAATTTATGACAGAAATAACTACGATAAAGCCCTCAAGTAATCCAATGCATTCCAAAATGCACGATGCCATGCATTATACTTCATTTATAAGCCTTTACTCAAGCAGCAACAATGATGAGTTTAGAATAATCATTTTAACTGGCCGATCAACTTGACATGTACGCACTAAACCGTCCGTAACTTTTGATTTAGAGTTCAGAATTACACAAATCCAACGCCCACGTTAAACTAGCTCAATTTTCTATATTGTAACAACATTTGAGGCTGAAAGAGCTAACACAAAGCCTTCAAGTAATACAATCTATCCTAAAATGCGTGATGTCCTGCATTTTGTTTCATTTATAAGCCTTTACTCATGTAGCACTAATGATCAGTTTAAAATGATCAGTTTAGAATGATCAGTTTAGAATGATCACTTTAGAATGATCAGTTTAGAATGATCACTTTAGAATAATCACTTTAACTGGCCGATCATCTTGACATGTCCGCAGTAAATCGTTCGTAACATTTGATTTAGAGTTCAGAATGACACAAATCTAATACCAACATTAAGGTAGCTCAATTTTGTATATCGTGATAAAATTTAAGACCGATATAGCTACGACAAAGCCTCCAAGTAATCCAATCTATCATAAACTGCATTATGCCATGCATTATGCTTCATTTGTAAACCTTTGCTCAATGAGCACCAATGATTAGTTTAGAATGATCAGTTTAGAATGTCCAATTTTACTAGATGAGAAACATGACATGTTGCACTGAATCGTCTGTAACTTTTTTTTTACAGTTCGGAATGACATGAATTCAATGCCCATGTTAAGCTAGCTCAAGTTTCTATATTGTGACAAAATTTAAGAACGAAATAGCTACGACAAAGCCTCCAAGTAATCCAATGTATCCCAAATTGCATGATGCCATGCATTATGCCTCGTTTATAAAACTTTACTGAAGGAGCCCCAATTATCAGTTTAGAATGATCACTTTAACTGGCCAATCAAATTGACATGTACGCACTAAATCGTCCGTAACTTTTGATTTAAAGTTTAGAAAGATACGAATCCAACGCCAACGTTATTCTATATAAATTTTCAATATTGTGACAATATTTGAGACTGAAAGAGGTACAACAAAGCCTCCAAGTAATCCAATCAATCCTAAGTTGCGTGATGGCATGCGTTATGCTTCATTTATAAGTCTTTACTCAAGGAGCACTAATGATCAGTTTAGAATGATCGCCTTAACTGGCTGATCAACTTGACATGTCCGTACTAAATCGTCCGTAACTTTGAATTTAGAGTTCAAAATGACAGGAATTAGCTACGGTAGCTCAATATTTCATACGGTAGCTCAATATTTTATATTGTCACAAAGATTAAGACCGAATTAGCTACGACAAATCTTCCAGGTAATCCAATCTATCCCAAATTGCTTGATGCCATGCATTATGCTTCATTTATACGACTTTACTCAATGAGCAACATTGATCAGTTTAGAATAATCATTTTAACTAGCTGATCAACTTGACATG
The DNA here is from genome assembly GCA_018901935.1 of Pugionium cornutum. NCBI lineage: Eukaryota > Viridiplantae > Streptophyta > Magnoliopsida > Brassicales > Brassicaceae > Pugionium > Pugionium cornutum. The sequence continues at coordinate 22,873,818 of CM032155.1, forward strand.
TCCGCACTAAATCGTCTATAACAGTTGATTTAGAGCTCAAAATGACATGAATCCAACACCCACGTTAATCTAGCTCAATTTTCAATATTATGACAACATTTAAGAGTGAAAGAGCTACGACAAAGCCTACAAGTAATCCAATGTATCCCAAACTTAGTGATGCCATGAATTATGCTTAATTTGTAAACCTTTGCTCAATGAGCACCAATGATCAGTTTACAATCATCAATTTAACTATCCGATAAACTTGACATGTCCGCATTAAATCGTCCGTAATTTTTGATTTAGAGTTCACATTGACACAAATCCAACGCCCACATTAAGCTAACTCCATTTTCTATATTGTGATAAAGATTTAAGATCGAAATAACTACGACAAAGCGTCCAAGTAATCCAATATATCCCAAACTGCGTGATGCCATGCATTATGCTTCATTTGTAAAACTTTGCTCAATGAGCACCAATAATCAGTTTAGAATAATCATTTTAACTATCTCATTACTTGACATGTCCGCCCTAAATCATCTTAAACATTTGATTTAAAAGTCAAAATGACATCAATCAAACGCTTGTGTTAATCTAGCTCAATTTTCAATATTGTGACAATAGTTGAGACTAAAAGATCTACGACAAAGCCTCCAAGTATTCCAATGTATCCCAAACTGGGTGATGCCATTCATTAAGCTTCATTTGTAAACCTTTGCTCAATGAAATCCAATGATAAGTTTAGAATGATCAATTTAAGTAGCAGATAAACTTGATATGTCCGCATTAAATCGTCCGTAACTTTTTATTTAGAGTTAAGAATGACACGAATTTAACGCCCACATTAAGGTTGATCAATATTCTATATTGTGAAAATATTTAAGACCAAAATAGGTAGGAGAAAGCCTATAAGTAATCCAATCTATCCCAAACTGCGTGATGCCAAGCATTATGTTTCATTTATACATTACTCAATGAGCACTAATGATCAGTTTAGATGATCATTTTAACTAGCTGATCAACTTGACATGTCTGCACTAAATCGTTTTAAACATTTGATTTAGAGCTCAAAATGATGGGAATACAACACTCACGTTAATCTATCTCGATTTTCAAGATGATGAGTACATTTGAGACTGAAAGAGCTATGACACAACCTCCAAGTAATCCATTGTATCCCAAACTGTGTGATGCCATGCATTATGCTTCATTTATAAGCAATTACTCAAGGACAACCAATGATTAGTTTAGAACTATTGTTTTAACTGGTCGATCAACTTACCATGTATGTAGTAAATCATCAGTATTTTCTTATATGGAGGTCAGAATGAGATGAATCAAATGCCCATGTTAAACTAGCTCAATATTCTATATTGTGACAAAATTTTAGACCCAAATAGCTACGATATCATGTATTATGCTTCATTTATAAGCCTTTAATCAAGGACACCAATGATCAGTTTAAAATAATCATTTTAACTAGCCGATCAATTTGACATGTCCACACTAAATACTCCGTAACTTTTGATTTAGATTTCATAATATCACGAATCCAACACACATGTTAAGCTAGCTCAATTTTCTAAATTGTGACAAAATTTAAGACCGAAATAGCTATGACAAATCCTCCAAGTAATCTAATCTATCCCAAATTGGCTGATGCCATGTATTATGATTCATTTATACACCTTTACTCAATGAGCACCAATGATTAGTTTAGAATGATCATTTAAATAGTTGATCAACTTGACATGTATGCACTAAATCGTGTTAAACTTTTGATTTCTAGCTCAATATAACATTAATCCAACGCCCATATTAAGCTAGCTCAATTTTCTATATTTGAGACTAATAGAGCAACGACAAAGCCTACAAGTAATCCAATGTATTCCAAACTGTGTGATGCAACGCATTACGCTCCATTTATAAGTTTTTAATCAATGTGCACAAATGATCAATTTAGAATGATCATTTTAACTAGCCCAACAACTTAATGTGTATGCACTAAATCTAGCGTAACTTTTGATTTAGAGTTCAAAATGACATGAATCCAACGCACACGATAAGCAAGCCCAACTTTCTATAATGTGACAACATTTGAGACTGAATAAGCTACCACAAAGCCTTCAAGTAATCCAAGGTATACCAAACTACGTGATGCCATGCATTATGCTTCAATTATAAGCCTTTAATCAAGGAGCACCAATGATCAGTTTAGAATGATCATTTTAACTAGCCAATCAACTTGATATGTTTGCACTAAATCGTCCGTAACTTTTTATTTAGAGTTCCGAATGACACAAATCTATATTGTTAAGGTAGCTCAATATTATATATTGTTACAACTTTTGAGTCTGAAAAATGTACCACAAAGCCATCAAGTAATCCAATCGATCCTAAACTGCGAGATGCCATACCTTATGCTTCATTTGTATAGCTTTGCTCAACGAGCACCAATGATTATCTTAAAAAGATCAATTTAACTGGCCGATAAATTTAGAGTTCAGAATGACATAAATCCAACCCCCACGTTAAGCTACCTCAATTTTCTATATTGTGATAAACTTTAAGACCCAAATAGCTACGACAAAGCCTCCAAGTAATCCAAATTATCCCAGACAGCGTGATACCATGCATTACGCATCATTTATAAGTTTTTACTCGATGAGTACCAATGATCACTATATAATGATCATTTTCCGATCAACTTCACATGTACGCATTAAATCAAATGTAACTATTGATTTAGAGTTCAGAATGACACGAATCAAAAGCCCATGTTAAGCTAGCTCAATTTTCTATATTATGAAAACTTTTGATACTAATAGAGCAACGACAAAGCCTACAAGTAATCCAATGTATCTCAAACTGCGTGATGTATTGCATTACGTTTCATTTATAAGTCATTAAGCAATGAGCACCAATGATAAATTTAGAATGATAATTTTAACTAGTCGAACAACTTGACATGTATGCACTACATCGTCTGTAACTTCTGATTTAGAGTTCAGAATGACATGAATCCAATGCCCACGCTAAGCTAGCTCAACTTTCTATATTGTGACAACATTTTAGACTCAAAAGCTACTGCAAAGCCTTCAAGTAATCCAATGTGATCGAAAATGTGTGATGCCATATATTTTGCCTTTACTCAAGTAATACCAATGATCAGTATATATGATCATTTTAACTAGCCGATCAACTTGTCATGTCGCCACTAAATCATTTGTAACTTTTGATTTACAGTTCAGAATGACACGAATCCAATGCCCACATTAAGCTAGCTCAATTTTCTATATTATGAAAAATTGATGACCAAATTAGCTACGATAAAGCCTCCGAGTAATCGAATCTATCCCAAACTGCGTGATGCCATTCATTATGCTTCATTTGTAAACCATTGCTCATTGAAAACCAATGATCATTTTAGAAAGATCAATTTATTTGGCTGATCAACTTGACATGTATGCACTAAATCGTCCGTAACTTTTGACTTAGAGTTCAGAATGACACGAATCCAACACCCATGTTAAGGTAGCTCAATTTTCTATATTGTGACAACTTTTGAGACTGAAACAACTACCACAAAACCTTCTAGAAATCCAATCTATCCTAAACTGTGTGATGCCACACATTATGCTTCATTCGTAAACCTTTGCTCAATGAGCACCATAGATCATCTTAGAAAGAATAATTTAACTGGCGGATAAACTTGACATGTACACACTAAATCGTCCATAACTTTGTATCACGAGTTCAGAATGACACGAATCCAACACCCACGTTAAGCTAGCTCAATTTTCTATATTGTGACAAAATTCAAGACCGAAATAGCTACGACAAACCCTCCAAGTAGTCTAGTCTATCCCAAATTTCCTGATGCCATGCATTATGTTTCATTTATATGCCGTTACAGAACACCAATGAATAGTTTATAATGATCATTTAAATAGTTGATCAACTTGACATATCCGCACTAAACCGTCTTTTACTTTTGATTTTGAGCTGCGTGATGTCATGCATTATTCTTCATTTATAAGTCAATCAATACCAAAGTGTGTGATGTCATGTATTATTCTTCATTTATAAGCCTTTATTCAAGTAGCACCAATGATCGGTTTAGAATGATCATTTTAATCAACTTGACATGTACGCACTAAATTGTCCGTAACTTTTGATTTAGAGTTCAGAATGACACGAATCCAATGCCCATGTAAAGCTAGCTCAATTTTCAATATTGTTACAACATTTGAGACTGAAACAACTTCCACAAAGCCTTTGAGTAATCCAATCTATCCTAAACTACGTGATGCCATGCATTTGTAAACCTTTGCCCAATGCTAGTACCAGAGATCATCTTCAAAAAACACAATTTAACTGGACGATAAAATTCGTGCATAAATTTTGATTTAATATTCAGAATGACACGAATCCAACCCCGTTAAGCTAACATATTTTTCTATATTGTGAGAAATTTTAAGATCGAAATAGCTATGACAAATCCTCCTAGTAATCCAAACTATCCCAGACAGCGTGATACCATGCATTACTCCTCATTTATAAGTCTTTACTCAATGAGTACCAATGATCAGTATAGAATGATCATTTTAACTGGCCGATCAACTTGACATGTACGTCGTAAATTATCTATAACTATTGATTTTGAGTTCAAATTGACACAATTTTCTATATTGTGACTAAATTTAAGACCGAAATAGCTACTAAAAAGCCTCCAAGTAATCCAATGTATACCAAACTAAGTGATACGATGCATTACACCTCATTTATATGTCTTTACTGAATGAGTACCAATGATCAGTATAGAATGATCATTTTAACTTGCCGATCAACTTGACATCCAACACCCACATTAACCTAGTTCAATTTTCTATATTTTGATAAAATTTAAGATCCAAATAGCTACGACAAAGCCTCTAAGTAATCGAATTTTTCCCAAACAGTGTGATGCCATGCATTGGGCTTCATTTGTAAACTTTTGCTCAATGAGAACCAATGATCATCTTAGAAAGATCAATTTAACTGGCTGATCAATTTGACATGTATGCATTAAATTATCTGTAACTTTTCATTAAGCTAGCTCAACTTTCAATATTGTGACAACATTTGAGTTTGAAAGAGCTACCACAAAGCCTTCAAGTAATCCAATTTATCCCAAACTGGGTGATGCCATGCATTATGCATCATTTCTAAGCCTTTAATCAAGGAGCACCAATGATCAGTTTAAAATGATCATTTTAACTGGCCGATCAACTTAAAATGTCCACACTATATCTTCCATAATTTTTGATTTAGAATTCAGAATGACACGAATCCAATGCCCACGTTAAACTAGCTCAACTTTCTATATTGTGACAACATTTGAGACTGAAAAAGCTGCCGCAAAGGCTTCAAGTAATCCAACTTATCCCAAACTACGTGATGCCAAGCATTACACTTCATTTATAAGCCTTTACTCAAGGAGCACTAGTGATCAGTTTAGAATGATCATTTTAACTGGCCGAGCAACTTGACATGTCCGCACTAAATTGTTTGTAACTTTTAATTTAGAGTTCAAAATGACATGAATCCAACCCCCACGTTAAGCTAACTAAATTGTGATAAAATTTAAGATCGAAATACCTCCGACAAAGCCTCCAAGTAATCCAATGTATCCCAAACTGTGTGATGCCTTGCATTATGCTTCATTTATTAGCCTAAATAATCCGTAGCCTTTTATTTAGGATTCAAAATTACACGATTCCAACGCCCATGTTAAGGTAGCTCAATTTTCTATACTGTAAAAAAATTTAAGACCGAAATAGTTACGACAAAGAGTAAAAGTAATCAAATCTTCACCAAACTATGTGATGCCATGGGTTATGCTTCATTTTTAAACCTTTGCTGAATGAGCACCAGTGATCATCTTAAAAAGATCAATTTAACTGGCCGATCAACTTGACATGTATTCACTAAATCGTCCATAGCTTTTGATTTAGAGTTCATAATGACACGAATCCAATGCCCATGTTAAGTTAGCTCAATTTTCTATATTGTGACAACATCTGAGATTGAAAAAGCTACCACAAAGCATTCAAGTAATTCAATCTATCTTAAGCTGCGTGATGTCATGCATTATGCTCCATTTATAATCCTTTACTCAAGGAACACTAATAATTAGTTTAGAACAATTAGTTTAGAACGATAACTTTAACTGGCTGATCCGCTTGACATGTCCACACTAAATCGTCCATAACTTTTGATTTAGTGTTCCGAATGACAAAAACCCAACACCCACATATAACTAGCTCAAGATTCTATATTGTGACAAAATCGCGTGATGCCATGCATTATTCTATATTAAGACCTGAATAGCTATAACAAAGCCTACAAGTAATCCAATCTATCCCAAATTGCGTGATGCCGTGCATTATGCTTCCCGCCTTTACTCAATGAGCACCAATCATCAGTTTAACTAGGTAATCAACTTGACATGTCTGCCATAAATCGTCTTTAACTTTTGATTTGGAGCTGAAAATGACATCAATCCAACCCCACGTTAAGCTAGGTCAATTTTCCATGTTGTGACAACATTTGAAAGTGAAAGAGCTACGAAAAAACCTCCAAGTAATCCAATGTATCCCAAATTGTGTGATGCCATGCATTACATCTCATTTATAAGTCTTTACTCAATGAGCACCAATGATCAGATTATAATGATCGTTTTAACTGGACAACCAACTTGACATATACGCACTAAATCAACCGTAACTTTTGATTTAGAGTTCAGAATGCCATGAATCCAACGCCCTCGTTAAACTAACTCAATTTTCTGTGTTGTGACAACATTTGAGACTCAAAGAGCTACCACAAAGCTTTTAAGTAATCCAATGTATCCCAAACTGTGTGATGCCATGCAATATGCTTCATTTATAAGCCTTTAATGTGCACTTTAGATCAAGTTCATTTCAATTTCAACTATCATAATAAAATTAGAATTGATTGGATCATGGCGGTCGCACAACATTAGACGACATGATCTCTTTCATATATCACAAAAAAATCCCAACTTTATATATAGTTTCTTTATATTTAGAATAACCTTAATTCTCAATCTAATCATATGTTATCTAAGAACCATAAATGTATACACATACTTTAATGATAACATATTTATTAAAACCAGAAACATCACTTAAAGTGAATTCATAATGTCATACACATAATGAACATATCACAATCATAATAGCAAGGCTTTGTCTATAATACCCATATGCTCTACATGACCAATAAACATTTTGGGTGGTAGTCCTTTAGTTAACGGATCCGCTACCATCATATCAGTTCTTATATGCTCAAATGACAATCTATGTTTCTGTACTTCTTATTTGATAGATAAGTACTTTAACTCCATGTGCTTAGCACTTTTAGAGTACTTGTCATTCTTTGAAAAGAAGACAAGTGAAGAATTATGACAATAAATTCTAAGCGGCCTTGCTGACAATTTGAAGTCCTGAGATGAAGTACCGCAGCCACAATGCGTGAATTGTGGCCTCAATGCATGCCACAAATTCGGCCTCCATAGTGGAAGTAGCAATGACGGAATGTTTTCCACTTTTCCATGATATTGCTCCACCAGCTAATAGGAACGTCGATTTTCTACTGTTAACGCATCTGGCATAATCTGAATCTGAATATCCAATAACCTCAAGGTGATCAGATTTCTTGAATGTAAGCATGTGCTGTTTGGTGCCTTGCAAGTACCTGAGAACCTTCTTTGTAGCTCTCCAGTGGTCCATTCAGGATTACTTTGATATCGACCCAACATACCAACCGCAAAGCTGATATCTTGTCTAGTACATGTTTGAACATAGTTCAAACTCCCAACCACTAATGCATATGGAATTCTTTCCATTTCTTTACGCTCTAATTTATTTTTAGGACATTGCATTTTACTGAACTTGTCCCCTTTTTGAATTGGAGCTATCCCTATGGAACATTTATCCATTTTATATCTCTCTAAAATCTTATTGATATATCCTTTCTAAGACAATCTTAACAATCCTTCTGTTCTATCTCGAAATATTTCTATTCCGATCACATACGATGCCTCACCCATATCTTTCATTTCAAATTTCTTAAAGAGATACTTCTTTATATCATGTAACATGCCTATGTCATTTACAGCAAGCAAAATGTCATCAACATATAAGACTAATATCACAAACTTTTGTTCCCACTAACTTTAATGTAGATACATTGATCAACAATGACCTCTACAAAACCGTATGACATGATGATATCATTAAACTTTAAATACCATTGTCTATAAGATTGTTTTAGTCCATATATTGATTTTCTCAGCTTACACACCATATGTTCTTTTCCTGTGACCACGAAACCTTCAGGTTGGTCCATATATATTTCTTCCTCGAGCTCTCCATTTTGAAAGACGGTTTTCACATCCATTTGGTGAAGCTCAAGATCATAATGAGCTACCAAAGCCAAAAAAATCCTTAGAGAATCCTTCTTTGAAACCGGAGAGAAGGTCTCGTTATAGTCAATACCATCTTTTTGGGTGAAACCTTTAGCAACAAGATGAGCCTTGTATCTTTCAATGTTACCTTTCGAGTTGCGTTTAGTCTTAAAGACCCATTTAGAACCAATGGTTTTGAAACTGTTAGGCAACTCCACTAAGTCCCATACTTTGTTATCATCCATAGATTTTATTTCATCTTTCGAGGCAATTAACCATTTTTCATAATTGTCACTTTTTATGGCCTTTTGGAATGAACTCGGATCTTCATCAATGCTTAAGTCACATTCACTTTCAATAGCATAAACCACATAGTCATCTAAAATAGCAGATCATCTTTCTCCTCCAAATCGCCTTAATGGTTCTTGTGGTACACTATTCTCTTCTTGAATTGTAACCGGTTCATTAATTGTATTTTCTACTAGTGGGATTGACACATCATTATGTTGTTCTATTGCGTCATTTAACTGTGATGCAACAATAGGACCAACAATCTCAGATGCAATGATAGGTGAAGGAACATCAACATGGACTTCTTGAATGTCCACTTTTTGTGGTTCACCACTCCCACTAGTTTCACCATTCTCAATGAACCTAGCATTACTGGTCTCCACTATTTTCGTACTATGGTTAGGACAATAGAATATATACCCCTTTGATTTTTCAGGATAACCAATGAAAAATCCACTGATGGTCCTAAAATCAAGTTTCTTTTCATGTGGGTTATACAACCTTACTTCTGCTGGACAACCCCAAACACGTAGATGTCTTAAACTAGGTTTCCTTCCTGTCCATAGTTCATAAGAGGTCTTAGGAACAGCCTTGCTAGGAACCCGGTCCAGCAAATACATTGCAGTTTTTAATGCATATACCAACAACGAAAGGGGTAAAAAGCAATTACTTATCATGCCCATAACCATATCCATTAAAGTACGATTCTGGCTCTCAGCTACACCATTCAGTTGAGGAGTACCAGGCATTGTATATTGTAAACAAATACCTTTACTTTCAAGTAACTTTGCAAATGGACCTGGACATTGTCCATCTTTATTGAATTTTCCATAAAACTCACCACCTCTATCAGATCTCACAACTTTTTCTTTTTTATCTAACTGCCTTTCCACCTCGTTAATGAACACCTCTAGGATATTCACATATTTAGACTTTTTATGCAGCAGATATGTATATCCATAATGTGAGTAATCATCAATGAAGGTGATAAAGTACTTTTAACCACTCCAAGAAGGAGCATCTAAATGGCCAAAAATATCGGTATGTATTAACTCAAGAAGCTGAGTGCTCCCTATGGCTGTTTTCTTTGTTATATGTTTAGTCTGCTTTCCTTTAATGCAGTGTACACATACATTTAGATCACCAAAATCCAATGGAGGAAGAATTTCATTCTTTACCAACCTCATAATTCTTTCTTTGGAAATATGACCTAATCTTTGGTGCCACAATAAAGCAGAATTTTCATTTGATGCACTATGTTTAATGCCTCGAATTTCAATATTAAATCGGGATTCGGAAAAAATTTCATCAAGATTGAACTTATAAAGTGAATCAAACAAAATACCACTACCATAAAAGTAATCATTTCGGTACAAAGAGAAAACACCACGTCCAACCTTAAAAACAAATCCTAAATTATCCAATCTACTTATGGAAACAAGATTTCTAGCACATTCAGGTACATAGAGACACCCTTCAAGATTTACATGACACCTAGCATCTAAAATCAATCTCTAAGTCCCATTGCCTTCAATTCGTGCCTTCATCTTCTTTCCCATGAACAAGTATTGTTCAGTTCCTCTTATGCGCTGGATCGAACTGAATCCCTCTTTAATATGAGATACATGACTAGTAGCACTAGAATCTAACCACCAAGTATTATTAGGACTTCTATAATGTTCAATTAAGAGCAAACAAAACTATGATGTTAACTTTTCCTTTTCTTTTCAGACAATATTTCTTGAAATGCCCCATTTTCTTACAAAAGAAACATTTCATCTCTTTATGGATTTTTCTTTCAGGTCCTTTCACAAAAGCTTTATCCTTCCTTTTGTCCTTTTTACTCGGTTGTCCCTTATAGCTGCTAGAACTTACAATACCTACGAGATTCGCAACTTGGTCCTTCATTTTCTTTAATCTCCCTTCCTCTTGAACCAACATAGCCTTTAGTTCTTTAAAATTCCATTTATCTTTAATGGTACTGTAGTTTACCTGGAACTAGCTAAATTCAAAAGGTAGAGAGTACATAATGAATTGGACCAAAAACTGCTCATGAACTTCCATTCCCATGGATGTTAACTTTGCTGACAAGTTAAACATGTGTGTGACATGATCATGGATTGGTTGAGACTAGTCAAACTTTTTCGTAGTTAGCTCACTCATTAGGCTTCCTAAAATCGACTTATCAGCTAAATCAGATTGTGAACATTACTTAATTTCCTGTATGAATACAATTGCTTTCTCTGTATTAGGCATAGATGGCTTAATACTTTCCGCCATTGTCATCCTCATAAGGTTCAAACTCAGCCTGTTAGATCGCTCCCAAGTCTCATACCGAGTCTTTTCAGTTTGGGAGCTATCATCTGTAATGGCTGAGGGTTCCTCATCCATTAGGATTGCAAGGTCGAGTGCCATAATACCCAATGTGAACCGGATATGTTCTGACCACTCTATATAATTGAGCCAATTAAACTTTATGACAGAGTTAGCGGATGCATACAAATTTGATGAAGCTGCAAAATATTTATACGTACTTACTCATTATTACTTTGATACTTTATTACCGATTCAAAGACCTAATCATAAACTTTAAAGCATGTATTCGAACAACCTTTGGGTAATACTTTAAATACAAGCACTTTTAGCGATGTTAAATTTATGCTTTAACAATTAATCATATCACATAAAATCAAATAATTATGCTACCTTTGGCTATACATAATATCGACTATAGTGAAGTGATTAATTCTTTTCATATTAATAACTATATCATATGATCTACCTTTGGGTAATCTCCTAGAATATAGATATTAAAACAATTGATCAATTAAAACTTTGATGACATTTGTAACATCACTTTAATCATGATCAATTGATAGACTTTATTATTTTAATATTTATATCAATTATAACAATGTCACTTTGGTGACTTACATGTTATATAAAATATAAACATTAAAATTTTAATAGATAAAGTATCTTTATATTGTATTAACATTTTAAAATACAGTTAACCATTTCAATTAAACCAGCGGAAATTTTATTGTACACTTATATATACAAGTTTTTATATACATAAACAAATTTATCTAATAAAATATATTTACTCCAATAAATTATGACTTTATCTTAATTAATAAGTGTCATTTATTATGATTCATATGAAAAAATCGACTCTCATAATATGCACCTATTTAAAAAAAATTATTATTGATTTTCCTTTTAAAGTAATAACTTAATGCAAATAACCAACCATTTCTAATGATTAAATAAATAACTGAAAACTTTTATTATGCAATAATTCTACCACTACTTCATGCATTTTAATACGAAACTTATGCTTTTGAGAAAAGTAAATTTTCTCATGTAATCATCACAAGTAACCGCAAGATGACTTTTAATTACGTTTTCATTCTTCATTTGTATTTAAGTTATCTCTCAATTTCTTTTATGAACATTAATGATGTTTATAAAACAGTAAGACAATCACAATTAACACCAAAACTTAATCCACATTATTTTCATCATGAAAATCAATCACTAATTTTATGGTGAATTAAACAAATCTAGTTTTGCTCTGATACCAATTTTTAATTTATTTTGTAATGATTTCAATTATAAAATATAATCCCAAGAACATCTATATTTGATTTAATTCAACCTAATATGTTTTTTTGTAGAAGAAGAAACTACTAACCTTGATCCATGAAGAATTGGACAAATTGATTTTCTCCTCCTTTTAGCATTTCTCTTTAATGATATCTTTGATGGATAATAAATCACTGCTTTTTACCCTTTCCTTTTGTTCTCTAAAGTGGCGAATTTTATGTGGTTTTTTCTCCCTTTTAGTTTGTTAAGGGAGAAGTTACTGAACTAATTCTCTTTATGAGTGAGGAAGAAGTTACGGCCATTAGAAGAAAAACCACCTCTTTATTAACTGCCACATATATCCACATTATTGTGGCTTTTCATCCAATAATTAATTGGTTATTAATTAACCATCTTATATGTACTGAATATATATATATATACTAACAAATACAAAGGTGTTTATACAATTTAATTAGGTAAAGGAGGATGGTTATCAATACAACCAAATTCTAATGTCGTTCTCCAAAACCGACACATCACGGTGTCGCTTTTTATATTAGAATTATAAATATTAATACAAACTTGATCCGTATAATTAAACCGAAAGACACATAGGTCATATATAAGAATATAATATAAATATTCTTACACAACCATCTTGCATATTCCCTCTTTTTAAGTTCGACCAACTCATTCTCTGTGTAATTTGAATAATGAACACGTATTTGTTCCATGTATATCCTGTTAATTATGAACAAAGTAATTAAAAATAATTATAATAACAATTAAAAACAAAATTTAATTGAATGTACCTTTCATATTGCAAAAGTTCATCGCAATTTGTCAAAATATACAGATGCAAGTGATTGTGTTCCTCCTCTGATAGGCGTCGTGTCTTCCATTTTCCCCTTAAACGTCTAATTTGTGCAAATACCTCTGGCCCATATACTGGATACCTTAGTTTTTCTCCTCCATCATCATGCCGTGCAGGTCGTCTATTTTTTGTTTGGACTTGCGATGGAAAATAGTGGCTGGAAAAATTAGATGTTTTTTTCATTAATACTTTGTGCGACGATTGAACCTTCAACATTGGTAAGATTTTGAACGTTTTCTTTAGGTGGAACATATATATCTCAAAAGGATACATCAATCTGTACTGAACAGGTCCTCCAAGCGCTGCTTCTCTAGGGAGGTGAATAGGAAGGTATTCCATAACATCAAAAAACGCTGGTGGAAATATTTTCTACAGATTACAAATGAGAACCGGTATTTTTTTCCTCCAAATTTTGGATATCGTATCCAGTATGTGATCTTGTACATAATTCTCCGAGAAAACACCACTCCCTGCATAAAAAGAAAGTTAATATCATATTAAATATAAAATAATGTAAACGTACCTGTAATTGCTCCGTGAACGTTTTTAGGTAGAAGATCGCTCAAGGCAAATGGAAATAGTTTTGCATGAAAACATGACAATCATGACTTTTCATCGCTGAAAATTTGCCTTAAATAGTATCAACACAATTATGAAGATTAGATTCGTATCCATCTAGAAATTTGACACTATGCTTAATCCAGTCAAAGAACTTGTCTTTTGCATGCGCATCCAACCGGAATGCAGAAGACAATGATTTTCCATTTGACATTACATGTAGTTCCTTCCGGGAATAAATATCCGGCAAATCCAATCTAGATTTCAAATTATCTTTCGTTTTTCCTTGCATATTTAGAATGGTATTCATTATGTTGTCGAAAAAATTCTACTTAATGTGCATAACATCTAAATTATGGCGCAACAAATGGTCCTTCCAATATGGTAAATCCCAAAAAATGCTCTTCTTGTGCCAATTGTGGTATTCGCACAACCATCAACAGGGTAATGTCAGTTACATCCACATGAAGTCGTTCTCTCATCACCAAAATCTCTAAGTTGAGTCATCATATAATTCCCGTCAAGCGTAGGAGGTGGACCATCAAAATTTGTTTTGTTTTTCCTAAACAATGTCGTGCTCCGACGATATGGATGATCTTGTGGTAGAAATCGACGTCCGTGGTTCAGTTGGAACGCATTAGTATTATCTTGACAATATGGGCATGCTAATCTTCCATGCGTCGACCATCCTGATAACATACCATATGCTGGAAAATCACTTATGGTCCACATAAGTACTACTCGCATCAAGAAGTTCTGTTGGTTGAAACATCGAATGCTTCGACACCATTTTCCCACAACATTTTTAACTCATGAATTAGTGGCTGCATGAAAATATCAAGCAATCACCTAGGATGCTCTGGACCCGGGACGAGAATTGTTAGAAACAAAAATTCTCGTTTCATACACAATGAATGAGGCAAATTATAAGGTGTCACGATAACTGGCCACAACGAGTATTGCCTCCCATGCTTCCCAAAAGGGTTGAATCCATCTGTAGATAACCCGAGGTATACGTTTCTAGGCTCATATGCAAAACTAGGATAAACCTCTTTAAAATGTTTCCATGCTTCTTCAGCCGAGGGATGCACAATTTCTCCATTCAAATTATGTTCTGCATGCCATCTCATAGTATTTGTCGTGTGTTCAGATTGATATAACCCCTTTAACCTCTCTGTTAATGGCAAATACCACATCCATTTATGCGGAATAGGTACTCTGCTGCTTGTCTCTTGAAATCGAGGTTTGTGACAAAATCGTCACTTCATGCGGTTTTCAATATTTCTCCAATAGATCATGCATTTGTCAATACATACATCGATCATCTGATACGGCAATCCAAGACTAGCTACAAGTTTTTGAACCTCGTAATATGAAGCAGGAGCAATATTATCTTCAGTTAATATATGTCTAACACAAAATTTAGCTATCGCATTCACAAAATCTTTAGCCAAATTGAAATTCGTCTTTATCGTCATCAACCTGTTTGCAGCAAATAAAGGCAATAATCCATCTCTACATCCTTTATACAAAGGCTGCTTGGATGCATCTAACATATCAAAAAATTTCTGGGCTTCCGAATTAGGTTCCTCTATTCTACTCCTATCTTCAATGCATTTGTTCATGAAACGAATCATTCACCATCTGAACAGTACCTCCGTTTATATCAACTTTTGATACCGGTTCCTCTACCCTACCATTAGTACTATCTAACCTTTTTGAAGTACTATCATAATATTGCATCGTTGCATCAGATTCTCCATGTGAATACCAAATTTTGTAACCCGGCATGAATCTAGTCCTATAAAAATGATTACGTACTTCTCTAACAGAGATTAATCTTTGATTTCGACATTTAATTCACGGAAAATACATTTTACCGTATTCCGATGTCATGCTATTGTTTGATGCAAATGTCATGAACTCTTCAACACCTTGCACAAATTCATCCCACCATTCCCCCGTTGTTGAGTCATACCGAGGTTTTGATTTCGTCGGCAATTTTTTTCCAACGGTTTTGAGAGGATACCCCAACGCCCACGTGGTCGCCGGAAACCGGATGGATGTCCGTCAGATTTTACCATCAATTTGCCGACGGTGGTGCAAACTTTGGGATTTACCGATGGAACACCGACGATATGTTTTCGCTTGATAAACCGTTGGAAAACAATCTCTTAAGTGTTGGAATATTCCGACGATTTTATTTTCATCAGAAACGCCGGCGGAAATGTTAATGTTTTCTTGTAGTAGTTTAGAATGATCATTTTAACTAGCTGATCAACTTACATGTCCGCAAAATATCTTCTTAGAGCTCAAAATGACATGAGTCCAACGCCCATGTAAAGCTAGCTGAATTTTCTGTATTGTGACAACATTCGAGACTGAAAGAGCTACGAAAATGCCTCCATGTAATACAACGCATCCCAAACAGAGTGATGCCATGCAATATACTTCATTCATAAGCCTTTACTTAAGGAGAACCAATGATCAGTTTAGAATGATCATTTAACTGGTCGATCAACTTGAAATGTCCTCACTAAATCGTCTGTAACTTTTGATTAAAAGTTCAAAATAACACGAATCCAACGCCGCGGTTAGCTATCTCAATTTTATATATTGTGGCGAAATTTAAGACCAAAATATCTATGAAAAAGCCTCCAAGTGATCCAATTTCTCCCGAGTTGTGTGATGCAATGCATTATGCTTAATTTCTAAGCCTTTACTCAATGAGCACCAATGATCATTTTAATTAGCTGATCAACTTGACATGTCCGCACCAAGAGCTACGACAAAGCATCCAAGTAATCTAATGTATCCCAAATTGCATGATGCCATGCATTATACTTAAGTTATAAGCCTTTACTTAGGGGGCGACAAAAATCAGTTTATAATGATCATTTTAATTGGCCGATCAACTTGACATGTTCGAAATAAATCGTCCGTAACTTTTGATTTAGAGTTAAAAATGACACGAATCCAACACCCACATTAAGCTAGCTCAATTTTCTATATGGTGACAAAATTTAAGACCGAAATAGCTACGACAAGTCATCCAAGTAATCCCATCTAACCCAAATTGTGTGATTCCATGCATTTTGCTTCATTTATTAGCTTTTACTCAAGGAGCACCAATGATTAGTTTAGAATTATCATCTTAACTAGCTAATCAACGTACATGTCCGCACTAAATAGTCTTAGAGCTCAAAATGACTTGAGTCCAATGCCCACGTTAAGCTTGCTGAATTTTCCGTATTGTGACAATATTTGAGACTGAAAGAGGTACGAAAAAAGCTCCAAATAATACAATGTATCCCAAACTGCGTGATGCCATGCATTATACTTCATTTATAAGCCTTTACTCAAGGAGCACCAATGATCAATTTAGAAATATAATTTTAACTGGCCGATCAACTTGACATGTCTGCACTAAATCATCTGTAACTTTTGATTTAGAGTTCAGAATTACACGAATCCAATGTCCACGTTAAGCTAGCTCAATGTTCTATATTGTGACAACATTTAAAACTAGAAGAGCTACAAAAAAGCCTCCAAGTAATCCAATGTATCCCAATCAGCGTGACGCCATGGATTATCCTTTATTTATAAGCCTTTACTCAAGCAGCACCGATGATCAGTTTAGAGTTATTATTTTACCTGGTTAATCAACATGAAATGTGCGCACTAAATCATCTGTAACTTTTGATTAGAGTTCAGAGTGACACAAGTCCAACGGCCATGTTAAGCTATGTCAATGTTATATATTGTGACAACATTTGAGGCTGAAAGAGCTACAAACAAGCCACCAAGTAATTCAATCTATCTCAAATTGCGTGATATCATGTATTATGCTTCATTTATAAGGCTTTACTCAAGGAGCACTAATGGCAGTTTAGAATGATCAGTTTAGAATGATAAGTTTAGAATGTAAGTTTAGAATGATAAGTTTAGAATGATCACTTCAACTACTCGATCAACTTGACATGTCAACACTAAATCATCTGTAATTTTTGATTTAGAATTCAAAATGATACGAATCCAATGCCCACGTTAATCTAGCTCAATTTTCTATATTGTGAAAACATTTGAGACAGAAAGAGCTACCACAAAGCCTTCAAGTAATCAAATCGTTCCCAAACTGTGTGATGCCATGGATTATGCTTCATTTGTAAACCTTTGCTCAATGAGCACCAATGATCATTTTAAAATGATCACATTAACTTGCCGATCAACTTGACATGTCTACATTAAATCATCCGTAAATTTTGATTTAGAGTTCAAAATGACACGAATCCAACGCACCTGTTAAAGTAGCTCATTTTCTATATTTTGAAAAATATAAGAACGAAATAGCTGAGACAAAGCCTACAAGTAATCCAGTGTATCCCAAATTACGTGATGCCATGCATTATGCTTCATTTATAAGCCTTTACTTAATGAGCACCAATGATCAGTTCAAACTTTGTTATGCCATTCATTATGCTTCATTTGTATACATTTGCTTAATGAGCACCAATGATAAGTTTATAATGATCGATTTAACTAGCCATTGAACTTGACATGGTCCCAGTTAATCGTCCGTAACTTTTACTTTAGAGTTGAGAATTACACGAATCCAACTCCCACGTTAAGCTAGCTCAATTTTTTATATTGTGAATAAATTTAAGACCAAAATATGTACGACAAAACCTCCAAGTAACCCAATCTATCCCAAACTACGTGATGTAATGCATTATGCTTCATTTGTAAACCTTTGCTCAATGAGCACCAATGATCAGTTTAGAATGATCGATTTTTAACTAGCCGATAAACTTGACATGTCCCCACTAAATCATCCGAAATTTTTTATTTAGAGTTCAGAATTTCACGAATCCAACGCCCACGTTAAGCTAGCTCACTTTTCTATATTGTGATAAAATTTAAGACCGAAATAGCTGCGACAAAACCTCCATGTAACCTAATCTATCCCGAACTGCGTGATGCCATACATTATGTTTCATTTGTAAACCTTTGCTCAATAAGCAGTAATGATAAGTGTAGAATGATCGATTTAACTAGTCGATACACATGATATGTCCGCACTAAATCGTTCGTAACTTTTGATTTAGAGTTCAGAATGACATGAATCCAATGCCCGCGTTGATCTAGCTCAATTTTCAATATTGTGACAAAACTAAAGGCAGAAAAATACTATGACAAAGCGTCCAAGTAATCCAATGTATCCCAAATTGCGTGCTACCATGCATTATGCTTCATTTATAAGCCTTTAATTGATGAACATGAATGATCAGTTAAGAATGATCATTTTCTTTGGCCGATCAACTTGACATGGACGCACTAAATCGTCTGTAACTGTTTTTTAGAGTTTAGAATAGCAGGAATCCGACGCCCACGAATCCAACCCCCACGTTACGCTAGCTTAATTTTCTATATTGTTACAACATTTGAGACTGAAAGAGTTATCACAAAGCCTTCCAGTAATGTAATATTTTCTAAACTGCGTGATGCCATGCATTATGCTTCATTTATAAGCCTTTACTCAAGGAGCACTAATGATCAGTTTAGAATTATCACTTTAACTTTCCAATCAACTTGACATGTCCGCATTAAATCGTTTGTAAATTTTAATTTATAGTTCAAAATGACACAAATTCAACGTCCACATTAAGCTAGGTCAATATTCTATATTCTAACAAAATTTAAGATTGAAATAGATACGAGTGAGCCTCCAAGTAAACCAATCTAACTGCATGATGCGATGCATTATGCTTTTATAAACCTTTTCTCAATGAGTAGCACTAATCAATTTAGAATGATCATTTTAACTCGCTGATCAACTTGACATGTCTGCACTATATTATCTTTAACATTTGATTTAGAGCTCAAACTGACATGAATCACACGACAACGTTAATCTAGCTCAATTTTAAATATTGTGACAACATTTGAGACTAAAAGAGCTACGATAAAGCCTCCAACTAATCCAATGTATCCCAAACTGCGTGATGCTCTGCATTATGCTTCATTTATAAGCCATTACTCAAGGAGCACCAATGATAAGTATAAAATGATCACATTAACTTGCCGATCAACTTGACATTTCCGCACTAAATCATCAGTAACTTTTGATTTAGAGTTCAAAACTACAAAATCTAACGCTAATGTTAATCTAGCTCAATTTTCAATATTGTGACAACATTTGAAACTGAAAGAGCTACCTCAAAGCCTTCAAGTAATGCAATCTATCCCAAACTGTGTGATGCGATGCATTATGCTTCATTTGTAAACCTTTCCTCAATGAGCACAAATGATCAGTTTAAAATGATCAATTTAACTAGCTCATCAACTTGCCATGTCCACATCAAATCGTCTTTAACATTTGATTTAGAGCTTAATATAACATTAATCCAATGCGCAAGTTAATCTATCTCTATTTTCAATACTGTGACAAAATTTGAGATTGAAAGAGATACCATAAAGCCTTCAAGTAATCCAATCTATACCAAACTGCATGATGCCATGCATTATGCTTCATTATAAGCCTTTACTCAAGGAGCCCCAATGATCAGTTCAGAATTGTCGTTTTAACTATCCGATCAACTTGAAATGTATGCACTAAATTGCCCGTAACTTCTGATTTAGTGTTAAAAATAACATGAATCCAACGCCTACGTTAAACTAGCCCAATTTTCTATATTGTGACAACATTTGAGACTGAAGGAGCCAACACAAAGCTTTTAAGTAATCCAATCTATCCCAAACTACGTGATGCCATGCATTATGCTTCATTTATAAGCTTTTACTCAAGGAGAACTAATGATCAATTTAGAATGATCAGTTTAAAATGATAAGTTAAGAATGATACATTTAGAATGATTACTTTAACTGGTCGATAACCTTGACATGTCCAAACTAAATCGTTCGTAATTTTTGATTTAGAGTTCAAAATGACACGAATCCAACACCCACGTTAAGGTAGCTCCATTTTCTATATTGTGACAACATTTGAGACTGAAAGAGCTACTACAAAGCCTTCAAGTAATCTAATACATCCCGAACTGTGTGATGACATGCATTGTGCATCAATTATTAGCCTTTATTCAAGGAGCACCAATGATCAGTTAAGAATGATCGATTTAACTAGCCGTGTTATCGTCCGTAACTTTTGATTTAGAGTTCAGAATTACAGGAATCCAACACCCAAATTAAGCTAGCTCAATTTACTATATTGTGATAAAAGTTAAAACCGAAATATATACAATAAAACCTAAATGTAACCCAATCAATCCCAAACTGTGTGATACCATGCATTATGCTTCATTTGTAAACCTTTGCTAATGAGCACCAATGATCAGTTTGATTGATCGATTTAACTAGCCGATAAACATGACATGTCCACAATAAATCATTCATAACTATTGATTCAAAGTTCAAAATGACATGAATCCAACGCCCACGTTAAGCTAGATCAATTTTCTATATTGTGACAAAATTGAAGACACAAATAGCTACAAAAAAGCCTCCACGTAATCCAATGTATCATAAACTACGTTCTTCCACGCATTATGCTTCATTAATAAGCCTTCAATCGAGGAGCATTATTGATCAGTTAAGAATGATCATTTTATTTGGCCGATCAACTTGACATGTTCCTACTAAATCGAATGTAACTTTTATTTAGAGGTTAGAATGGCACGAATCCAACGCCCATGTTACGCTAGCTTGATTTTCTATATTGTTACAACATTTGATACTGAAAGAGCTACCACAAAGCGTTCAAGTAATCCAATATATCCTGAACTGCATGATGCCATGCATTATGCTTCATTTATAAGTCTTTACTCAAGTACCACTAATGATCAGTTTGGAATTATCTGTTCAGAATGATAAGTTTAGAATGATCACTTTAACTACCCAATCAACTTGACATGTCCGCACTAAATCATTTGTACCTTTTGATTTAGAGATCAAAATGACACGAATCCAACAACCACGCTAAGCTAGCTCAATATTCTATGTTGTAAAAAAAATTAAAGATTGAAATAGTTTCAAGCAAGCCTCCAAATAATTCATTCCCTCCTTAACTGTGCGATGCCATGCATTATGCTTTTGTAAACCTTTTCTCAATGATTACTAGTGATCAGTTTAGAATGACCATTTCAACTGGATGATCAACTTGACATGTCCGCACTAAATCTTCTTTAACATTTCATTTAGAGCTCAAACTAACATGAATCCAACGGCCACGTTAACTTAGCTCAATTTTAAATATTATGACAACATGTGGGACTGAAAAAGCTACAACAAAGCCTCCAAGTGGTCCAATGTATCACAAACTGGGTGATGCCATGCATTATGCTTCCTTAATAAGCCTTTACTCATGGAGCACCAATGATAAGTTTAAAATGATCACATTAATTTGCCGATCAACTTGAAATGTGCGCACTAAATCGTCCATAAATTTTTATTAAGAGTCCAAAACGACACGAATCCAACTCTCACGTTAAGATAGATCAATTTTCTATAATGTGACAACATTTGAAACTGAAAGAGCTTCCTTAAAGCCTTCAAGTAGTTCAATCTATCCCAAACTGTGTGATGCCATGCATTATGTCTCAATTGTAAACCTTTGGTCAATGAGCACCAATGATCAGTTTAGAAAGATCAATTTACTAGCTGATCAACATGACATGTCCACACACAATCGTCTTTAACATTTTATTTAGAGCTCAAAATGAAATGAATCCAATGTGCATGTTAGTCTATCTCCATTTTGTATATTGTGACAAAATTTGAGATTGAAAGAGATACCACAAAGCCTTCAAGTAATCCAATCTATCCCAAACTGCATGATACCATGCATTATGCTTCATTTATAAGCCTTTACTCAAGTAGCACCAATGATCAGTTTATAATGATCATTTTAACTGACCGATCAACTTGACATTTATGCACTAAATTGCCCGTAACTTCTGAATTAGAGTTCAAAATGACACGAATCCAATGACCACATTAAGGTTGCTCAATTTTCTATATTATGACAACATTTGAGACTGAAAGAACTACCAAGAGCCTTCAAGTAATCCAATCTATCCCAAACTGTGTGATGCCTTGCATTATGCTTCATTTATACGCTTTTACTCAAGGAACACTAATGATTAATTTAGAATGATCAGTTCAGAATGATAAGTTTAGAATGATAGTTTTAGAATGATCACTTTAATTGGTCCATAACCTTGACACGTCCGAACTAAATCGTCAGTAACTTTGGATTCAGCGTTCAAAACGACACGAATTCAACGCCCACGTTTGAGACAACATTTGAGACTGAAAGAGTGACCACAAAGCCTTCAGTAAAACAATCTATCCCAAACTGCGTGATGCCATGCATTATGCTTCATTTGTAAAAATTTGCTTAATGATAACCACTTATCAGTTTAGAATAGTCAATTTAATTACCTGATCCACTTCACATGTATGCACTAAATCGTCTTTAACATTTTATTTAGAGCAAAAAAATTACATGAATCTAATATGCACGTTAATCTATCTCCATTATCTATATTGTGACAAAATTTGAGATTAAAAGAGCTACCAAAAAGCCTTCAAAATCCAATCTATCCCAAACTTATTGATGTCATGCATTATGATTCATTTATAAGCCTTTACTCAAGGAGCACCAATAATCAGTTTAAAATGATCACATTAACTTGCCGATAAACGTGACATGTCCGCACTAATCGTCCGTAACTTTTTATTTAGAATTCAAAATGACACGAATCCAACGCCCACATTAAGCTATCTCTATATTGTATATTGTGACAAACTTTAAGACCAAAATAGCGTCAACAAAGCCTCCTAGTAATCCAATCTATTCCAAACAGTGTGATGCCTTGCATTATGCTTTTGTAAACCTTTTCTCAATGAACACCAATGATCAGTTTAGAATGATCTTTTCAACTCGATGATCAACTTCACATGTCGGTACTAAATCGTTTTTAACATTTGATTTAGATCTCAAAATGACATGAATCCAACGACCACGTTAATCTAGCTCAATTTTCAAAATTGTGATAACATTTGAGGCTGAAAGAGCTGCGAAAAAGCCTCTAAGTAATCCAATGTATCTCAAATTGTGTGATAACATGCGTTATGCTTCATTTAAAATACTTTACTCAAGGAGAACCAATGATCAGTTTAAAGTGATCACATTAACTAGCAGATCAACTTCACATGTCCGCACTAAATCGTACGTAACTTTTGATTTAAAGTTCAATATGACACGAATCCAACGCCCACGTTAATCTGGCTCAATTTTCTATATTGTGACAACATTTGAGATTGAAAAAGCTACGACAAATCCTTCAAGTAATCCATTGTATCGCATAGTGCGTGATGCCATGCATTATGCTCCATTTGTAAAGCTTTTCTCAAAGAGAACCAATGACCAGTTTAGAATGATCAATATAACTCGCCAATAAACTTGACATTACCGCACTAAATTTTCCATAAATATTGATTTACAGTTCAGAATGACAGGAATCCAATGCCCACGTTAAGCTAGCTTCATTTTCTATATTGTGATCAAATTTAAGAGTGATATACGTATGACAAAGCCTCCAAGTAATCCAATGTATCAAAAACTGTGTGATGCCATGCATTATGCTTCATTTATAAGCCTTTAGTCAAGGAGCACCAATATCAGTTAAGAATGATCATTTAACTGGCCGATCAACTTGAAATTTACACACTAAATTGTATGTAACCTTTTGATTTAGAGTTCAAAATGACACAAATCCAGCGCCTACGTTAAGGTAGCTCCATTTATATATTGTTACAACAATTAAGATTGAAAGAGTTACCCCAAAGCCTTCAAGTAATCTAATATATCCTAAACTATGTTATGCCATGCATTATGTTTCATTTATAAGCTTTTTCTCATGGAGAACTAGTGATCAGTTTAGAATGATCTGTTTAGGAGGAACACTTTAACTGGCCAATCCACTTGAGATGTCCACACTCAGTTGTCCATAACTTTTGATTTAGATTTCAGAATGATCATTTTAACTGGCCGATTAACTTGACATGTATGCATTAAATCGTCCAAAACTTTTGATTTAGAGTTCAAAATGACAAAAATCCAACGCCCACATTGAGCTAGCTCAATATTCTATATTGTGACAAAATTTAAGACTGAAAGAGCTACCACAAAGTTTTCAAGTAATATAATTTATCCCAAACAGAGTGATACCATGCATTATGTAAACCTTTGCTCAATGAGCACCAATGATTAAACTTGATATGTCCGCACTAAATCGTCTATAACATTTGATTTAGAGGTCAAAAAATATATGAATCCAACGTCCATGTTAATCTAGCTCAATTTTCAATATTGTGACAACATTTGAAACTGAAAGCGCTATGACAAACCCTCCAAGTAGTCCAATGTATGCCAAACCGCGTGATGCCATGCATTATGCTTCATTTATAAGCTTTTACTCATGGAGCACCAATGATCAGTTTAGAATGATCATTTTAACTGGCCAGTCAATTTTACATGCATGCAGCAAATCTTCCATAAGTTTTGATTTAGAGTTGAGAATGACACTAATCCAACGTCATGTTAAGCTAGCTCAATTTTATATACTGTGACAACAATTGAGATTGAAAGAGCTACCACAAAGCCTTCAAGTAATCCAATCTATCATAAACTGCGTGATGCCATGTATTATGCTTTTTTATAAGCCTTTACTCAAGGAGCACTAATGATCAGTTTAGAATGATCACTTTAAATGCCTGATCAACTTGATATGTCTGCATTAAATTGTCCTCTACTTTTGATTTAAAGTTCAGAATGACATGAATCCAACGCCCATGTTAAGGTAGCTCAATATTCTATATTTTCATAAAATTTAAGGCCAAAATAGCTAAGAAAAAGCCTCCAAGTAATCCAATCTCTGCCGAAGTGTGTGATGCCATGCATTATGATTCATTTATATCCCTTTACTCAATGAGCCCCAATGATCAGTTTATCATGATCATTTGAATTAGCTGATCAACTTGACAAGTCCGTACTAAATCTTCTTTAACATTTGATTTCATGATCAAAATGACATGAATCCAACGTCCACGTTAATCTACCTCAATTTTCAATATTGTGACAACATTTGAGAATGAAAGAGCTATAACAAAGCCTCCAAGTAATCCAATGTATCCCAAACTGCGTGATGCCATCCATTATGCTTCATTTATAATCCTTCACTTAAGGAGTACCAATGATCATTTTGGAATGATCATTTTTACTACTTGATCAACTTGACGTGTCCGCACTAAATTATTCATAACTTTTGATTTACAGTTGAGAATGACACGAATCCAACATTCACGTTAAGCTACCTAAATTTTATATATTGTAATAAAATTTAAGACCGAAATAGCTATGAAAAATCCTCTAAATAATCCAATGTATAAGAAATTACATGATGCCATGCATTATGCTCCATTTATAAGCCTTTACTCAATAGGGACCAATGATCAGTTTAGAATGATCGTTTGATCAACTTGACATGTACGAACTAAATTGTCCTTAACTTTTGATTTTGAGTTCAGAATAACAAAAATCAATTGCCCACATTAGGCTAGCTCAGTATTCTATATTTTAACAAGCTTTAAGACTAAAATAACTATGACAAAACCTCCAAGTAATCCAATCTATACCAAACTGCGTTATGCCATGCATTAGGTTTCATTTCTAAACCTTTGCTCAATGAACACCAATGACAAGTTTACAAATATCAGTTTAACTAGCGAATCCACTTGAGATTTCAACACTAAGTCATCTTTAACATTTAATTTAGAGCTCAAAATGACATGAATCCAATGCCCACGTTAGTCAAACCTAATTTTCAATATTGTGACAACATTTGAGTCTGAAAGAGCTACGACAAAGCCTCCAAGTAATCCAATGTATCCCAAACTACCATGCATTATGCTTCATTTATATGCCTTTACTCAAGGAGCACCAATGATCAGTTCAGAATGATCATTTTAACTGGCTGATCAATTTGACATGTATGCGTTAAATCGTCGGTAACTTTTGATTTAGAGTTCAAAATGACATGAATCTAATACCCACGTTAAGCTAGCTGAATATTCTATATTATGATAAAATTTATGACCGAAATAGCTACGACAAAGCCTACAAGTAATCCAATATTTCCCAACTTTCGTGCTGCCATGTATTATGCTTCATTTATAAACCTTTACTCACGGTGCACCAATGATCAGTTAAGAATGATCATTTTAATTGGCTGATCAACTTGACATGTACACACTAAATCGTCCATAACTTTTTATTTAGAGTTCAGAATGACACGAATCCAACATCCACGTTAAGCTAGCTCAATATTTTACATTGTGACAAAATTTAAGATCAAAATAGCTACGACAAAGCTTTCAAGTAATATAAGATATCCCAAACTGTGTGATGACATGCATTATGCTTCATTTGTAAACCTTTTCTCAATGAGCACCAATGATCAGTTTAGAATGATCATTTTAAATAGGTGATCAACTTGACATGTCCGCACTAAATCGTCTTTGACATTTAATTTAGAGCTCAAATTGACATGAATCCAACCCCACGACAAAGCCTCCATGTATCCAATGTATCCAATGTATCCCAAACTATTTGATTTCATGCATTATGCTTCATTTATAAACCTTTACTCAAGGAGCACCAATGATCAGTTTAGAATAATCATTTTAACTGGCTGATCAACTTGATATGCCTGCACTAAATCGTCACTAACTTTTAATTTGAAGTCTAGAATGACACGAATCCAATGAGTAAAGGCTCCAAGTCATTCATTCTATACTAATTTGCGTGATGCCATGCATTATGCTTAATCTGTAAACCTTTGTTCAATTAGCACCAATGATCAGTTTAGAATGATCATTTTAAGTAGCAAATACAACTTGACATGTCCGCACTAAATCCTCCTTAACCTTTGATTTAAAGCTCAAAATGATATGAATCCAACGCCCACGTTAATATAGCTCAATTTTTAATATTGTGACAACAATTGAGACTGAAAGAGCCTCGACAAAGCCACCAAGTAATCCTATGTATCCCAAATTGCATGCTACCATGAATTATTCTTCATTTATAAGTCTTTACTCAAGGAGCACTAATCATCGGTTTAGAATTATCATTTTAATTGGGCGATCAACTTGATGTATACGTAGTAAATCGGCTGTAGCTTTTGATTTAGTGTTCAGAATGACACGAATCTAACGTCCATGTTAAGCTAGCTCAATTATGTATATTTCGATATAATTTGAAACTGAAATATCAAAGACAAAGCCTCCAAGTAATACAATCTTTCCCAAACTGCATTATGTCATGCATTATGCTTCATTTGTAAACCTTTGCTCAATATGCACAAATGATCAATTTAGAATGATTAGTTTAGACTGATCAATTTAACTGGCCACTCAACTTGATATGTGACCACTAAATCGTATTTAACATTTGATTTAGACCCTAAATGGTATGAATCAAATGCCCACGTTAATCTAGCTCAATTTTCAAAATTGTGACAAAATTAGAGGCTGAAAAAGCTACGACAAAGCCTCCAAGTAATCCAAAGTACCTCAAACTGTGTGATGCCATACATTATGCTTCATTTATAAGCCTTTACTCAAGGAGAAACAATGATCATTTTAGAATGAACACTTTAACTGGCCAATCAACTTGCCATGTTCGCACTAAATCGTCCGTAACTTTTGATTTAGAGTTTGCTATGACACGAATCTAATGTCCACGTTAAGCTAGTTCAATTTTCTATATTATGAAAAATATAAAACTGAAATAGCTATGGGAAAGCCTCCGAGTAATCCAATCTATCCCAAATTGCATGATGGCATGCATTATGCTTTATTTGTAAACCTTTCCTCAATGAGCACTAATGATTAGTTTTATAATGATTAATTTACCAAGCCGATAAACTTGACATGACCGCACTTAATCATCCGTAACTTTTGATTTAGAGTTGAGAATGACATGAATCTGACACCCACGGTAAGCTAGCTCAAGTTTCTATATTGTGACAAAATTGATGAAAGAAATAGCTACGACAAAGCCTCCACGTAATCCAATCTATCCCGAACTGCGTTATGCCATGTATTATGCTTCATTTATAAGCTTTTACTCGAGGAGAACCAATGATCAGTTAAGAATGATCATTTTAATTGCCCGATCAACTTGACATGTAGACATTAAATCGTCCGTAACTTTTTATTTGGAGTTCACAATGACACGAGTCTAATGCCCACTTTAAGCTAGCTTAATTTTCTATTTTGTTACAACATTTGTGACAGAAAGAGCTACCACAAAGCCTTCAAGTAATCCAATATATCCTAAAATGCGTGGTGCAATGCATTATGCTTCATTCATAAGCCTTTACTCAAGGAGAACTAATGATCAGTTTAGAATGATCACTTTAACTAGCCAATCAACTTGGCATGTCCGCACTAAATCATTTGTAACTTTTGATTTAGAGTTCAAAATGACACGAATCCAACACCAATGTTAAAGTAGCTCAATTTTCTATCATGTGACAAAATTGATGAATGAAATTCGTGAGACAAAGCCTCAGAGTAATCCAATGTATCCCAAACTACGTGATGCCATGCATTATGCTTGATTTATAAGTCTTTACTCAAGGATCACCAATGATCAGTTTAAAATGATCATTTTAACTGGCTATTCAACTTGACATGTACACATTAAACCGTCTGTAACTTGAATTAGAGTTCAGAATAACACAAATCAAATGCCCAGATTAATCTAGCTCAATTTCTATATTGTGATAAAATTGAACACCGAAATAGCTATAACAAAGCCTCTAAGTAATCCAATCTATCGCAAACTGTGTGATGCCATGCATTATGCTTCATTTGTAAACCTATGCTCAAAGAGCACCAATGATTAGTTTAGAATGATTGATTTAACTAGCCAATAAACTCTAGGTTTCTGCACTAAGTCGTCCGTAACTTTTAATTTAGAATTCATAATGACATTAATTCAAAGCCTACGTTAAGCTAACTCAATTTTCTATATTGTGACAAAATTTAAGACACAAATAGCTACGAGAAAGCCTCCAAGTAATCCAACGTATCCCAAACTTGGTGCCGCCATGTATTATGCTTCATTTATAAGGCTATACTCAAGCAGCACCAATGATCAATTAAGAATGATCATTTTAATTGGTCGATCAACTTGACATGTACGCACTAAATCGCCTGTACCTTTTTATTGAAAGATCAGAATGACATGAATCCAAAGCCCACATTAAGCTAGTTCAGTTTTCTATATTGTTAAACATTTGATACTGAAAGAGCTACCACAAATCCTTCAAGTAATCTATCCTGTGGGATACCATGCTTTATGCTTAATTTATAAGCCTTTACTCAAAGAGCACAAATGATCAGTTTAGAATGATCACTTAAATGGCCAATCAACTTGACATGTCCACACTAAATCATCCGTAAGTTTTGATTTAGAGTTCAAAATGACATGAATCCAACGCCCATGTTAAAGAAGCTCGCTTTTCTATATTGTGACAAAATTTAAGAACAAAATAGCTGAGACAAAGACTCCAAGTAGTCCAATGTATCCCAAACAGCGTGATGCCATACATTATGCTTCATTTATAAGCATTTAATCAAGGAGCACAAAATATAGTTTGGAATGATCATTTTAACTTGCTGATCAACTTGACATGTTCGCACTAAATCGTGCGTAACTTTTAATATAGAGTCAAAATGAAACTAGTTCAACGCCCACGAAAAGCTAGCTCAGTTTTCTATTTTGACAAAATCTAACACTTAAATAGCTATGACAAAACCTCTAAGTAATCTAATCTATCCCACACTGCAGGATGCCGTGCATTATGCTTCATTTGTGAACCTTTTCTCAACGAGCACCAATGATCAGTTTAGAATGATCAATTTTACTAGCCGATAAACTTGACATGTATGTACTAAATCGTCTATAACTTGATTTAGAGTTCAGAATGACACGAATCCAATGCCCACGTCAAGCTAGCTCAATTTCTATATTGTGATAATATATAAGACCGAAATACCTACGAAAAAACATCCAAGTAATCCAATCTATCCCAAACTGTTTGATGCCATGCATTATGCTTTATTTGTAAACATGTGCTCAATGAGCAGCAGTGATCAGTTTAGAATAATCAATTTAACTTGCCGATAAACTCTAGATGTACGCACAAAATTGTCTGTAACTTCTAAATTAGAGTTCATAATAACATCAATCCAACGTCCAGCTTAAGCTAACTCAATTTTCTATATTGTGACAAAATTTAAGACAAAAATAGTTATGACAAAGCCTCCAAGTAATCCAACGTATCCAAACTACGTGCTGCCATGTATTATGCTTCATTTATAAACCTTTACTGAAGGAGCACCAACGATCAGTTAAGAGTGATAATTTTAATTGGTCGATCAACTTGACATGTACGCACTAAATCATTCGTAACTTTTGATTTAGAGTTCATAATGACATGAATCCAACGCCCACGTTATGCCAGCTCAATTTTCTATATTGTTACAAATTTAAGAAAGAACTAGCTACGACAAAGCCTCCAAGTAATCCAATGTATCCCAAACTGGATGTGGCCATGTATTTTGCTTCATTTATAAATCTTTAATCAAGAAGCATCAATGATCAATTAAGCATGATCATTCTAATTGGCCGATCAGCTTGACATGTACGCACTAAATCGTCCGTAACTTTTTATTTGGAGTTCCGAATGACACGAATCCAACGCCCGCATTAAACTAGCTGACTTTTCTAGGTTGTTACAAAATTTTACACTGAAAGAGCTACAAGAAAGCCTTCAAGTAATCCAATATATCCTAAACTGCGTGATGCCATGCATTATGCTTCATTTATAAGCATTTACTCAATAAGCACTAATCATCAGATTAGAATGATCAGTTTAGAATGATCACTATAATTGGCCAATGAACTTGACATGTCCGCACTAAATTGTTTGTAACTTTTGATTTAGAGTTCAAAATGACATGACTCCAACGTCCATGTTAAAGAACCTCACTTTTCAATATTGTGATAAAATTTAAGAACGAAATAGCTGAGACAAAGCCTTCAAGTAATCAAATGTATCCCAAGCAGTGTGATACCATGCATTATGCTTCATTTATAAGCCTTTACTCGAAGATCACGAATGATCAGTATAGAATGATCATTTTAAGTGGCTAATCAACTAGACATATACGCACTAAATCATCCGTAACATTTAATTTAGAGCAACAATGACACGAGTCCAACGTCCACGTTAAGCTAGCTCAATTTTCTATACCAAAATTGTGATAAAATCTAACACCAAAATGGCTACGACAAAGCCTATAAGTAATCCAATCCATCCCGAACTGCATGATGCCATGCATTATGCTCCATTTGTGAATATTTGCTCAGTGAGCACCAATGATCACTTTAGAATGATCAATTTCACTAGCCAATAAACTTGACATGTCCGCACTAAATCGTCTGTAACTTGATTTAGAGTTCAGAATGACGTAAATCTAACACCCACGTAAAACTAGCTCAATTTCTATATTGTGATAAAATTTAAGACCGAAATAGCTATCAAAAATCCTCCAAATTATCCAATCTATCCCAAACTGTGTGATGCCATGGATTATGATTCATTTGTAAACCTATGCTCAATGAGCACCAATGATCAATTTAGAATGATCGATTTAACTAGCTGATAAACTCCCACGTTAAGCTAGCTCAATTTTCTAGATTGTGAAAAAATATAAGACCGAAGTAGCTATGAAAAACCTCTGAGTAATCCAATTAGGCTTCATTTGTAA
Organism: Pugionium cornutum; assembly: GCA_018901935.1. Classification (NCBI taxonomy): domain Eukaryota; kingdom Viridiplantae; phylum Streptophyta; class Magnoliopsida; order Brassicales; family Brassicaceae; genus Pugionium; species Pugionium cornutum. Next base: position 22,906,514 of record CM032155.1, read on the forward strand.
ACCTTTTCTCAACGAGCACCAACGATCAGTTTAAAATGATCGATTTAACTATCCGATAAACATGACATGTCCGCACTAAATCGTTCATAACTTTTGATTTAGAGTTCAGAATGACATGAATCCAAAACCCACATTAAGCTAGCTCAACTTTTTATATTGTAACGAAATTTAAGAAAGCACTAGCTAAGACAAAGCCTCCGAGTAATCCAATGTATCCCAAATTGCATGCCGCCATGTATTTTGCTTCGTTTATAATCCTTTAATCAAGAAGCATCAATGATCGGTAAATAAGGATCATTTTAATTGGCCGATCAGCTTAGCATGTACGCACTAAATTGTCCATAACTTTTATTTAAAGTTCAGAATGACACGAATCCAACGCCCACGTTAAGCTAGCTTAATTTTCTAGGTTGTTACAACATTTGAAACTGAAAGAGCTACCATAAAGACTTTAAGTAATCCAATATATCCTAAACTGTGTGATATCATGCATTATGCTTCATTTATAAGCCTTTACTCAAGGAGCACTAGTGATTAGTTTAGAATGATCACTTTAACTGTCCAATCAACTTGACCTGCGTGCACTAAAACGTCTGTAACATTTGATTTAGAATTCAAAATGACATGAATCCAACGCCCATGTTAAAGAAGCTCAATTTTCTATATTTTGACAAAATTTAAGAACAAAATAGCTGAGACAAAAGCTCCAAGTAATCCAATATATCCCAAACTACGTGATGCTATGCATTATGTTTCATTTATAAGTCTTTGCTCAAGGAGCACCAACGATCAGTTTAGAACGATCATTTTAACTAGTTGATAAACTTGAATGTACGCACTAAATCGTCCATAACTTTTGAATTAGAGTTCATAATGACACGAATCCAACTACCACATTAAACTAGCTCAATTTTCTATATTGTGAAAACATTTAAGACTGAAGGAGCTACCACAAAGCCTTCAAGTAATCCAATCTATCCTGAACTGCATGATGCCATGCATTATGCTTTATTTATAAGCCTTTATTTACTCAAGGAGCACCAATGATCAGTTTAGAATGATCATTTTAACTGCCTAATCAACTTTCCATGTCCACACTAAATCTTCCGTAACTTTTGATTTAGAGAATTACACGAATCCAATGCCCACATTAAGTTAGCTCAATTTTCTTTAATGTGAAAAAATATAAGACCAAAGTAGCTATGGATAAGCCTCCGAGTAATCCAATCTATCCCAAACTGCGTGATGCAATGCATTATGCTTTATTTGTAAACCTTTTCTCAATGAGCACCAACGAACTGTTTAAAATGATCGGTTTGACTAGCCGATAAACATGACATGTCTGCACTAAATCATTCGTAACTTTTGATTTAGAGTTCAGAATGACATGAATCCAACACACACGTTAAGCTAGCTCAATTTTCTATATTGTGACAAAATTTCAGAAAGAACTAGCTACGACAAAGCCTCTAAGTAATCAGATGTATATCAAACTGTGTGCTGCCACTTGACATGTACACAATCAATCATTCGTATCTTTTTATTTAGAGTTCAGAATTAAACGAATCCAACACCCACGTTAAGCTAGCTCAATTTTCTATATTGTTAAACATTTGAGACTGAAAGGGCTACCACAAAGCCTTCAAGTAATCCAATATATTGTAACCTGTGAGATGCCATGCATTATGCTTCATTTATAAGCCTTTCCTCAAGGAGCACTAATGATCAGTTTAGAATGATAACTTTAACTGGCTAATCAACTTGACATGTCCGCACTAAATCATTTTTAACATTTGATCTAGAGCCCTAAATGATTTGAATTGAATGCCCACATTAATCAAGCTCAATTTTCAATATTGTGACAACATTTGAGGCTGAAAGAACTACGACAAAGCCTCCAAGTAATCCAATTTTCCCCAAACTGTGTGATGTCATGCATTATGCTTCATTCATAAGCCTTTAGTCAAAGAGCACCAATGATCAGATTAGAATAAACATTTAAACTGCCCAATCAACTTGCCATGTCCACACTAAATCTTCCGTAGATTTTGATTTAGAGTTTGGAATGACACGAATTCAACACCCACATTAAGCTAGCTCAATTTTCTATATTGTAAAAAAGATAATATTGAACTAGCTACGAAATAGCCTCCGAGTAATCCAATCTATCCCAAACTGTGTGATGCAATGTGTAACACCCATATCCAAAAAACATGACATGTTTCATCGCCTCGTACTTAACTTATAATTCATTTGAAATCTCATTTAATAGATAAAAGTATAAGTAATACTTCTTTTTATTAAAAGAACTCTCGTGAAAACCAAGTATAAATTTATTAAAAATCGTAAGACAATAACTTTAAAAAAATCAACGATACTCAATATTCATAATAAATAAATAAATAATGTTTAAAAATTCTCAAAACGTAGCATCACCATGAGTCACTGCATCACTACTGCTCGAAGTCACCTGCATCCAAAAGGAGGCATGAGTAACATAATTACTCAATGAAACGATTACACCTACCCACATATTCCCATTATACATGTATTTATCTAATCTTGATAACTACTTTATTTAGGAATGAAAACTAGCACGATTGATCCCACAAAAAGTCAACAACAATACTACCCAGATATATGTATTTAAACCGTGTTTGCCTAACTCACAACCACTCCTACTCATCCCTAACCACGCCGGTTTAAGAATTCGGAACCCCCCAAGCCACGTCGGCTTTCCACCATGGCCACGTTGGTCTATTTACTCATGCCGAGCTCCAGTCAAGTCGATGGTTGCCTAACCATGTTGGTTTAAGGATTCGGAACTCCCCAAGCCACGTCTGCTCAAATCCACAATACACGCGTTACGTGAATATCATGTTCACCAAAAATTTATTCCCACATTAATAAATAAAACATTATATTTGATTAGCCTAAATGTTTAATATTTATCTAATAATCATATTAATTTATTTTAATTAATTAATTGATTATGGTTCATTTTACTATACCATAATCAACCATAAATAATTTAGTTTTCTTAACTAATAAATCAACACATAAAATTTTGTCTTCCTTAATAACTAAGTCAACATAATAATCTCACTTAAAATAATAAATTAACCTAATATTTCTACTCCCTTTCCCCACCACACAGGTACACCACCTCATTCCTTTTCATCTCTTTAATATTTAGTTATTTATTATCTAATAAATTCTTAATAGGTTTAATGCCTTTTTCCTGATAAAAACACCGTCATTTTTGCAACAATTAACTAAAACCCTAACACCACACATGATTCAACCTCTAATTTTCTCCCTAAAAAAAGCACTCATCAAAATACATATAGATAAGGGTATAATGAAAATCGTAGATCCCGTCTCACCTCGAGGCAAAGCTTGGGTTAATGGAACGTTGGAATCGTCGGTTTTGCGTAAATTTCTTTTCCTCCGACGACGGTACACACAAGCACATGGACTCTCCAACGCTGAACTTTCTATCCCTCTCTTCTTGTTTTTTTTTATGAACGTGTGCCTCTAATCCCAGTTGACGACGTCTTATATAGCCATTAGGGCTAATTAGGCTTTTAGAAGAATTATCCGTTATACCCTCACTTCTAATTCTGTGGGCTTCACGGTTTAAATTTAGGCCCAGGATGTTACACAATGCATTATGCATCATTTCTAAACCTTTTCTTAATGAGCACCAATGATTAGTTTAGAATTATCGATTTAAGTAGACGGTAAACATGACATGTCCGCACTAAACCGTTCATAACTTTTGATTTAGAGTTTAGAATGACATTAATCCAATGCCGACCTTAAGTTAGCTCCATTTTCTATATTGTGACAAAATTAAAAAAATAACTAGCTACGACAAAGCCTCCGAGTAATCCAATGTATCCTAAACTGCATGTTGCCATGTATTTTGCTTCATTTATAAGCCTTTATTTAAGAAGCATCAATGATCAGTAAAGAATGATCATTTTAATTGGCCAATCAGCTTGACATGTACGCACTACATCGTCTGTAACTTCTATTTAGAGTTCAGAATGGCACCAATCCAATGGCCACATAAAACTAGCTTAATTTTCTAGGTTGTTACTATATTTGAGAATGAAAGAACTACCATAAAGCCTTCAAGTAATCCAATATATCATAAACTGTGTGATGCCATGCATTATGATTCATTTATAAGCCTTTAATCAAGGAGCACTAATGATCAGTTTAAAATGATCACTTTAACTGGCCAATCAACTTGACCTGTACGCACTAAATCGTCCGTAACGTTTGATTTAGAGTTCAAAATAACATGAATCTAACACCCATGTTAAAAAAGCTCACTTTTCTATATTATGACAAAATTTAAGAACGAAATAGCTGAGACAAAGCCTCCAAGTAGTCCAATGTATCACAAACTGCATGATGCCATGCATTAGGCTTCATTTATAAGCCTTTACTCTATGCGCACCAATGATCTGTTTATAGCGATCATTTTAACTAGCCGATGTGCACACTAAATCATCCAAGATTTTATCTTTAGAGTTCAGAATGACACGAATCAAACACCCACGTTAAGCTAGCTTAATTTTCTATATTGTTACGAGATTTGAGACTGAAAGAGCTACCAGAAAGCCTTCAGGTAATCCAACATATCCTCAATTGCGTGATGCCATGCATTATGCTTCATTTATAAGCTTTTACTCAAGGAGCCCTAATGATGAGTTTAAAATTATCAGCTTAGAATGATTTCTTTAACTGGTTAATCAACTTGACATGTCCGTACTAAATCGTACGTAAATTTTGATTTAGAGTTCAAAATGACACGAATCCAACGCCCATGTTAATGTAGCTCAATGTTCTCTATTATGACAAAATTTAAGAATGAAATAGCTATGACAAAGCCTCTAAGTAATCCAATCTATCCCAAACTGGGTGATGCCATGCGTTATGCCTAATTTTTAAACCTTTTCTCAATGAGCACCAATAATCATTTCCGAAAGATCAATTAACTAGCTGATAAACTTGACATGTTCGTACTAAATCGTCCGCAAGTTTTGATTTTGAGTTAAGAATTACACGAATCCAACGCTCACGTTAATCTAGCTTAATTTTCTATATTGTGATAAAATTTAAAACCGAAATAGCTACGAAAAACCTCCATGTAATCCAATCTATCCAAAAATTTGTGATCTCATGCCTTATGCTTTATTTGAAACGTTGGCTCAATGAGCACCATCAGATTAGAATGATCAATCTAACTAGCCGATAAACATGACATGTCCGCACTAAATAGTTCGTAACTTTTGATTTAGAGTTACGAATGACATGAATCCAACGCCCACATTAAGCTAGCTCAAATTTCTATATTGTGAAAATTTAAGACAAAAATAGCTACGAAAAATCCTCCAAGTAATCCAACGTATCCCGAACTACTTGCTGCCATGTATTATGCTTCATTTATAAGCATTTACTGAAGGAGCACCAATTACGCTATGTTACGCTAGCTCAATTTTCTATATTATTAAAACATCTCAGACTAAAAGAGCTACCACGAAGCCTTCAAGTAATCCAATATATTCTAACATGTGGGATGCCATGCATTATGCTTCTTTTATAAGCCTTTGCCATGCATTATGCTTCTTTTATAAGCCTTTCCTCAAGGAGAACTAATGATCAGTTTAGATTGATCACTTTATCTGGCCAATCAACTTGACATGTCCGCACTAAATCGTCTTTAACATTTGATCTAGAGCCCTTAATGATATTAATCGAAGGCCCCACTTATTCTAGCTCAATATTCTCTATTGTGACAAAATTTAAGATCGAAATAGCTATGACCAAGCCTCCAAGTAAACTGATCTATCCTAAACTGCATGATGCCATGCATTATGCTTCATTTGTAAACCTTTTATCAATGAGCACCAATGATCAGTTTAGAATGATCAGTGTAACTATCTGATCAACTTGACATGTCCTCACTAAATCGGCTTTAACATTTGATTTAGAGCTCAAACTGACATTAATCCAACGGCCATGTTAATCTAGATCAATTTTTTAAATATTGTGACAACATTTGAGACAAAAAAGCTACGCTAAAGCATCCAAGTAATCAAATGTATCCCATACTGCGTGATGCTATCCATTATGCTTGATTTATAAGACTCTACTCAAGGGCGCCAATGATAAGTTTAAAATTATGACATTAATTTGCCGATCAACTTGACATGTCTGCACTAAATTGTCCGTAACTTTTGATTTCGAGTTCAAAGTGACACAAATCCAACACCCACGTTAGGCCAGCTCAATTTTCTATATTGTGACAACATACGAGATTGAAAGAGCTACCTCAAAGCCTTCAAGTAATCCATTCTATCCCAAGCTGCGTGATGTCATGCATTATGCTTCATTTGTAAACCTTTGCTCAATGAGCACCAATGATCAGTTCAGAATTATCAATTTAACTAACTCATCAATTTGACATGTCCGAACTAAATCGTCTTTAACATTTGATTTAGAACTAAAAATGGCATGAATCTAATGCGCACGTTAATCTATCTCCATTTTATATATTGTGACAAAATTTGAGATTAAAAGAGCTAGTACAAAGCTTTCAAGTAATTCAATCTATACTAAACTACGTGATGCCATGTATTATGCTTTATTTATAAGCCTTTATTCAAGGAGCCCCAATGATCATTATAAAATTAAAATGATCACATTAACTTGCCGATCAACTTGAAATGACCGCACTAAATCTTTGGTAACTTCTGATTTAGAGTTCAAAATGACACGAATCCAATGCCCATTTTAATTTAGCTCAATTTTCCATATTGTGACAACATTTGAGACTGAAAGAGCTACCACAAAGCCCTCAAGTAATCCCATATATCCCAAACTGTGTGATGTCATGCATTATGCTTCATTTGTGAACACTACAGGAAAATATTAACATTTCCGATGGTATTTCTGATGGAAATAGAAATGTCAGAATATTCCAACGGTTAATCGATGGTTTTCCGACGGATTACCAACCAGAAATCTATTGTTGGTATTCCGTTGGTAAATACCGACGTTTGCACCACCGTCGGGAAATTGATGGTAAAACACAAGGCCATCCGTCCAATTACTGACGACAACATTGGCGTCAGGATATACTCTCGAAACCATTGGAAATTGCCATGAATGATCAATTTAGAATGATCATTTTAACTTATTGATGAACTTGACATATCCGCAGAAAATGGTCTTTAACTTTTGTTTTGGAGCTCAAAATGACATGAATCTAAGGACCACGATAAGATAGCTCAATTTTGGATATTGTCACAACATTTGAGACTGAAAAAGCTATGTCAAAGTGTCCAAGTAATCCAATGTATCCCAAACTGCGTGACGTCATGCAGTATGCTTCATTTATAAGCCTTTAATCAAGTAGCACCAATGATCAGTTTAAAAGGATCCGTTTAACTTGCTGATCAACTTGACATGTACGCACAAAATCGTTTTTAACTTTTTATTTGGAGCTTAAAATAACATGATTCTACGGCCCACGTTAAGATAGCTCAATTTTCGATATTGTCACAATATTTGAGACTGAAAAAGCTATGACACAGCGTACAAGTAATCCAATGTATCCCAAACTGCGTGACGCCATGCATTATGATTCATTTATAAGCCTTTAATCAAGAAGCACCAATGATCAGTTTGGAATGATCAGTTTAACTGCCCTATCAACTTGATATTTCTGCACTAAATCGTTTGTAATTTTTGATTTAGAGTTTAGAATGACACGAATCCAACACCCACATTAAAGTAGCTCAATGTTCTAGATTTAGGCAACATTTGAGTCTAAAATAGCTACTACAAAGCCTTCAAGTAATCAAATATATTCCAAACTGCTTCATTTATACGCCCTTTCTCAATGAGGACCAATGATTAGTTTAGATTGATTAGTTTAACTGGCCGATCAAGTTGACAATGTTACATTAAAATCGACTATAACTTGACATGAGTCCAACGCCCAAGTTAAGCTAGCTCAATTTTCCATATTGTGACAACATTTGAGATATAAAGAACTGCTACGAAGTCTCCAAGTAATCCAATATGTCCCAAACTGCGTGATGTCCCGCATTATGCTTCATAATTATAAGCCTTTACTCAAGTAGCACCAATGATCAGTTTAAAATGATCACTTAAACTGGCCGATCAACTTGACATGTCCACACTAAATTGTCCGAAACTTTTGATTTAGAGTTCGGAATGACACGAATCCAACGCCCACGTTAAGCTAGCTCAATTTTCTTTATTGTGACAAAATTTAAGATCGAAAATGCTACGAAAAAGTCTTAAAGTAATCCGATCTCTCCCAAACTGTGTGATGCCATGCATTATGCTCATTTGTAAACCACTACTCAATGAGCACCAATGATCAGATTAGAATGATCATTTCTACTAGCTGATCAACTTGTCATGTACGCATTAATTCATCTTTAACTTTTTATTCAGAGTTCAGAACGACACGAATCCAACGCCCACGTTAAGCTAGCTCAATTTTCTATATTGTGACAAAATTTAAGAACGAAATAGCAAGGGCAAAGCCTCCAAATAATCCAATGTATCCCAAACTGCATGATGCCATCCATTATGTTTCATTTATAATCCTTTACTGATGGAGCACCAATGATCAGTTTAGTATGGTCACTTAAACTGGGTGATCAAGTTGACATGTACACACTAAATCTTCCAAAACTTTGGATTTAGAGTTAAGAATGACACGAATTCAACGTCCACGTTAATCTAGCTCGATTTTATATATTGTGACAAAATTTAAGAACGAAATAGCTACGACAAAATCTTCAAGAAATCCAATCTATCTCAAACTGTGTGATGTCATGCATTATACTTCATTTGTAAACCTTTTCTCAATGAGCTCCAGTGATAAGTTTAGAACGATCAATTTAATTAGCCGATAAATTTGACATGTTCGTACTAAATCGTCCATAACTTTTGATTTAGAGTTCACAATTACACGAATCCATGGCCTACGTTAAACTAGCTCAATTTTCTATATCGTGACAAATTTAAGACCGAAATAGCTACAACAAAGCCTCAAAGTAATCCAATCTATCCTAAACTGCGTGATGCCATGCATTATGCTCATTTCTAAACCATTACTCAATGAGCACAATTGAGCATATTGGAATGATCATTTAACTAGTTGATCAACTTGAATTGTTCGCACTAAATTGTCTTTAACTTTTTATTCAGAATTCGGAATGACACAAATCCAACGCCCACGTTAAGCTTGCTCAATTTTCTATATTGTTACAAAACTTTAGAACAAAATAGCTATGACAAAGCATTTAAGTATCCAATCTATCTCAAACTGCGTGATACCATGCATTATGCTTCATTTGTAAACTTATGCTCAATGAGCTCTAGTGATCAGTTTAAAATGATCAATTTAACTAGCCGATAAACTTGCGTGTCTGCAGTGAATCGTCCATAACTTTTGATATAGAGTTCAGATTGACGTGAATCCAATGACCACGCTAGGCTAGCTCAATTTTCTTTATTTTGACAAAATTTAAGACCAAAAGAGCTAAGAAAAAGCCTCCAAGTAATCCAATGTAATCCAAACTACATGATGGAATGCATTATGCTTCATTCATAATTATAAGCCTTTACTAAAGGAGCACCTATGATTAGTTTAAAATGCTCACTTTAACTGGCCGATCAACCAAACATGTCCGTACTATTGATTTAGAGTGCCGAATGACACGAATCCAACACTCACGTTAAGCTAGCTTATTGCTTGATTTTGACAAAATTTAAGACCAAAATAGCTACGACAAAGCCTCAAAGTAATCCAGTCTCCCACAAACTTTGAGCCATGCATTACGCTCATTTGTAAACCATTGCTCAATGATTAGATTAGAATGATCATTTTAACTAGCTGATCAACTTGTCATGTCAGCACAAAATTGTCTTTAACTTTCTATTCAGAGTTCAGAACAACACGCTAAGCTAGCTCAATTTTCTATATTGTGACAAAATTTAAGAACGAAATAGCAACGACAAAGCGTCCAAGTAATTCAATGTATCCGAAAGTGCATGATGCCATGAATTATGTTTCATTTATAATCCTTTACCCATGAAGCACCAATGATCATTTTAGAATGTCAGTTTAGTGTGGTCACTTTAACTGGCCGATCAACTTGACATGTGCGCACTAAATCGTCCAAAACCTTTGATTTAGAGTTCAGAATGACATGAATCCAACGCCCACCTTAAGCTTGCTCAATTTTCTAAATTGTGAAAAACAATTTATAACGAAATAGCTACGACAAAATCTTCAAGTAATCCAATCTATCTCAAACTGCGTGATGCCATGCATTATGCTTCATTTGTAAACCTTTTCTCAATGAGCTCCAGCGATCACTATAGAATTATCAATTTAACTAGCCGATAAACTTGACGTGTCCGCACTAAAGTGTCTAAAACTTTTGATTTAGAGTTCAGAATTACACGAATCCATTGCCTATGTTAAGCTAGCTCAATTTTCTATATTGTGACAAAATGTATGACCGAAATAGCTACAACAAAGCCTCAAAGAAATTCAATCATTCCCAAACTGCGTAATGCCATGCATTATGCTCATTTCTAAACCATTGCTCAATGAGCACAATTGATAAAATTAGAATGATCATTTTAACCAACTTGAATTGTCCGCACTAAATCGTATTTAACTTTATATTCAGAATTCTGAACGAAAGAAATCCAACGCCCACGTTAAACTAGCTCAATTTTCTGTATCGTGACAAAATTTAAGAACAAAATAGCTGCGACAAAGTCTCCAAGTAATCCAATCTATCAGAGGCTGTGTGATGCCATGCTTTATGTTTCATCTGTAAACCTTTGCCCAATGAGCTCCAGTGATCAGTTTATAATGATCAATTTAACTAGCCGATAAACTTGAAATGTCCGCATTAAAGCGTTCGTAACTTTTTCTTTAGAGTTCAGAACGACATGAATCCAACATCCACGTTAAGCTAGCTCAATTTTCTATATTGTTACAAAACTTAGGACCGAAATAGCAAAGACAAAGCCTCCAAGTAATCCAATGTATCCCAAACTGCATGATGCCATGCATTATTCTTCATTTATAAGATGTTACTCAAGGAGCACCAATGATCAGTTTAGAATGATCAGTTAGTATGGTCACTTTAACTGGCTGATCAACTTTACATTTCCACACTAGTCCAAAACTTTTGATTTAGAGTTGTTAATGATACGATTCCATTGCCTACGTTAAGCTAGGTCAATTTTCTATATTGTAACAAATTTTAAGACCAAAATATCTACAACAAAGCCTCAAACTAATCCAATCTATCCCTAACTGTGTGATGTCATGCATTATGCTCATTTGTAAGCCATTGCTCACTGAGCACAATTGATCAGATTAGAATGATCATTTTAACTAGATGATCAACTTGAATTGTCCGCACTAAATCGTCTTTAACTTTTTATTCAGAGTTCAGAACGAAACAAATCAAATGCCACGTTAAACTAGCTCAATTTTCTATATTGTGATAAAATTTAAGAACAAAGTAGCTACGACAAAGCCTCCAATTTAACTAGCCGATAAACTTGACATGTCTATATTAAATAGTCCATAAATTTTTCTTTAGAGTTGAGAACGGCGTGAATCCAACGCCCACGTTAAGCTAGATCAATTTTCTAAATTGTTACAAAACTTAAGATCAAAATAGCAACGAAAAAGCTGCCAAGTAATCAGATCTACCCCAAATTGCATGATGTCATGCATTATGCTTCATTTGTAAACCTTTGCTCAATGAGCACCAATCATCAGTTTAGAATGATTATTTTAACTAACTGATTAACTTGACATGTCCACACTAAATCGTCTATAACATTTGATTTAGAACTCAAAATGACATAAATCGAACGCCCACATTAATCTATTCAATTTTCAATATTGTGACAACATTTGAAACCGAAAGAACCAATACAAAGCCTCCAAATAATCCAATATACTCCAAACTGTGTGATTGTCATACATTATGCTTCATTCAAATGTCTTTAATAAAGGAGGACCAATGATCATTTTAGAAAAATCATTTTAATTGGCCAATCAACTTGGCATGTCCGCACTAAATAGTCCTAAACTTTTGATTTAGAGTTTGGAATGACACGAATCCAATGCCCACACTAACCTAGCTCAATTTTCAATATTGCGACAAAGCCTCCAAGTAATCTAATCTATCCCAAACTGTGTGACGCCATGCGTTATGCTTCATCTTTAAAGCTTTGCTCAATGAGCATTAATGATTAGTTTAGAATGATCATTTTAACTAGCTGATCAAATTGACATGTCCGCACTAAATCGTCTTTAACATTTGATTGAGAACTCAAAATGACATGAATCCAACGCCCACGTTAATGTAGCTCAATTTTCAAAATCGTGACAACATTTGGGACTGAAAGAGGTACGGCAAAGCGTCCAAGTAATCCAATGTATCTCAAACTCCGTGAGGCCCTGCATTATTCTTCATTTATAAGCCTTTACTCAAGGAGCACTAATAATAAGTTTAGAATGGTCTGTTTAGAATGATCACTTTAACTAGCCGATCAATATTATATGTCCGCACTAAATCGTGCATAACTTTTGATTTAGAGTTCATAATGACATTAATCCAACGGCCACGTTAAGCTAGCTCAATATTCTATATTTAACAACATTTAAGACCGAAAAAGCTACGAAAAAGCCTAGAAGTAATCTAATATATCCCAAATTGCGTGATGCCATGCATTATGCTTCATTTGTCAACCTTTGCTCAATTAGCACCAATGATCAGTTTAAAATGATTATGTTAACTAACTGATCAACTTGACATGTCCACACAGAATCATCTTTAACTTTTGATTTAGAGCTCAAAATGATATGAAATCTAATGCCCACATTAATCTAGCTCAATTTTTGATATTGTGACAACATTTGAGATTCAAAGAGTTACGACAAAGCCACCAAGAAATCCAATGTATCCCGAACTGCGCGATGCCATGTATTATGCTTCATTAGTAAACCTTTGGTCAATAAGCACTAATTATCAGTTTAGAATGATGATTTTAACTAGCTGATCAAGTTGTCATGTCCGCACTAAATCGTCCTTAACTTTTGATTTCGAGTTTAAAATCACACGAATCAAACACCCACGTTAATCTATCTCAATTTTCTATATTGTGATAAACTTTACGACCAAGATAGCTATGACAAAGCCTCCAAGTAATCCAATATATCCCAAACTATTGGATGCCATGCATTATGCCTCATTTGTAAACCTTTGCTCAATGAGCACCAATGATCATTTTAGAATGATTATGTTAACCAGCTGATCAACTTGACAAGTCCCCACTAAATCGTCTTTAACATTTGATTAAGAGCATATAATCGCATGAATCCAATGCCCACGTTAATCTAACTCAATTTTCAATATTGTGACAACATTTGAGACTGAGAGCGCTACGACAAAGCCTCCAAGTAATCCAATGTATTCTAAACTGTGTGATCTCATCATTATGCTTCATTTAGAAACCTTTACCCAATGAGTACCAATGATCAGTTTAGAATGATCAATTTAACTGGCCGATGAACTTTATATATCCGCACAAAATTGTCTGTAACTTTTGATTTAGAGTTCAATGACATGAATCCAATGCCCAGGTAAAGGTAGCTATGAAAAAATTGACATCAATTTTCTATATTGTGAAAAAATGTAAGACCAAAATAGCTATGAAAAAGCCTCCAATTAATCCAATCTATCCTAAACTGCGTGATGATATGCATTATGCTTCATTTATAAGCCTTTACTTAAGGATCACCAATGATCAATTTAGAATGATCATTTTAGGTGGCCGATCAACTTGACATGTCCGCACTAAATCCTCCATAATTTTTTATTTAGAGTTCAGAATAACACAATTCCAATACCCAAGTTAAGCTAGCTGAATTTTCTATACTTTGATATAATTTAAGACCAAAATAGCTAGGACAAAGCCTCCAAGTAATCCAATGTATCCAAAATTGCGTGATACCATGGATTACGAGTCATTTATAAGCCTTTATTCAAGGAGCAACAATGATCAGTTAAGAATGATCATTATAACTGGCCGATCAAATAGACATGTTCGCAGTAAATCGTCTGAAATTTTTGATTTAGAGTTCAGAGTGAAAATAATCCAACTCCCACATTAAGCTAGGCCAATATTCTATATTGTGACAAAGTTTAAAACCAAAATAGCTACGACAAAACCTCCAAGTAATCCAATCTAGCCCGAACTACGTGATGCCCTGTAGTATGATTAGTTTAGAAGCTTTTACTCAAAGAGAAGCAATGATCAGTTTAGAATGATCATTTTAAATGGTCGTTGAACTTGACATGTCCGCACTAAATCTTCCATAATTTTTGATTTAGAATTCAGAATAACACTAATCCAATACCCACGTTAAGCTCGCAAAATTTTCTATACTTTGATAAAAGTTAAGACCAAAATAGCTACGACAAAGCCTCTAAGTAATCCAATCTATCCAAAACTGCATGAGGCCATGCATTATGCTTTATTTGTATACCTTTGGTCAATGACACCAATGGTCAGCTTAAAATGATTAAATTAACTAGCTAATAAAGTTTACATGTTTGCACTAAATTGTCCGTAACTTTTGATTTGGAGTTCAAAATGACACGACTCCAATGCCAATGTTAAGCTAGCTCAATTTCTATATTGTAAAATAGCTACAACAAACCCTCGAACTAGTCCAATATATCCCAAACTGCGTGATGTCTTGCATGATGCTTCATTTGTAAGCCTTTGTTTAATGAACACCAATGATCAGTTTAGAATGATCAACTTAACTATCCTATAAACTTGACATGCCTGCACTAATTGTTTCGTAACTTTTGATTCAGAGTTCAGAATGACATGAATGCAACGCCCATGTTAAGTTAGCTCAATTCTCTCTATTGTGACAAAATTTAGGACAGAAATAGCTACCACAAAGCATTCAAGTAATCCAATATATCCTAAACTGTGTAATGCCATGCTTCATTTGTAAACCTTTACTCAATGAGCACCAATAATGAGTTTAGAATGATCATTTTAACTAGCTGATCAACTTGACATGCCCGCACTAAATCATCTCTAAAATTTAATTTAGAACTCAAAATGACATGAATCCAATGGCTACGTTAATCTAGCTTAATTTTAAATATTGTGACAACATTTTAGACTGAAAGAGATATGACAAAGCCTCTAAGTAATGAAATGTATCCCAAACTGTGTGATGCCACGCATCATATTTCATTTATAAGCCTTTACATAAGGAGCACCAATGATCAGTTTAGAATGATCCTTTTAACTAGCCGATCAACTTGACATGCCCGTACTAAATCATCAGAACTTTTGATTTAGAGTTCAAAATGACGCTAAGCCAATGCCCACATTAAGTTAGCTCAATTTTCTATATTGTGACAACATTTGAGAATGAAAGAGCTACCACAAAGCCTTCAAAGTAATCCAATCTATCATAAACTGCGTGATGCCATGCATAATGCTTCATTTATAAGCATTTAATCAAGTAACACTAATGATCATTTTAGAATGATAAGTTTAGAATGATCACTTTAACTGACCGATCAACTTCACATGTATGCACTAAATCGTTTGTGAATTTTGATTTAGAGTTAGAATGACATGAATCCAATGCCCACGTTAAGGTAGCTCAATCTTCTAAATTTGGAAAAAATTTAAGAACAAATAGCTACGACGAAGCCTCCAAGTAATCCAATCTATCCCAAACTGCATGATGCCATCCATTATGCTTCATTTATAAGCCTTTACTGAACGAGCACCAATGATAAGTTTAGATTGATCATTTTATATTTTTGACATGTCCGCACTAAATTATAAGCCTTTACTGAACGAGCACCAATGATAAGTTTAGATTAAATTTGACATGTCCGCACTAAATTTTTTGTATTTTTTTTATTTAGATTTCGGAATGACACGAAGCCAATGTCCACCTTAACCTAGCTCAATTTTCAACGAAATAGCTATGACAAAGCATCCAAGTAATTAAATCTATCCTAAACTGTGTGATGTCATGCATTATGCTTCATTTATAAGTCTTTACACAAGGAGCACCAATGATCAGTTAAGAATGATAATTTTAATTGGCCGATCAACTTGACATGTACGCACTGAATATTCTGTAACTTTGTATTCAACTTTACACAAGGAGCACTAATGATCAGTTTAGAATGATCACTTTAACTGCTAATCAACTTGACATATCAGCGCTAAATGGTCTATAACTTTTGGTTCAGAGTTCAGAATGACATGAATCCAACACCCGCGTTACTCTAGCTCAATTTTCAATATTGTGACAACATTTGAGAATGCAATAGCTACGACAAAGCATCTAAATATTCCAATCTATCCCAAACTGCCTGATGCCATAAATTATGCTTCATTTGTAAAATTTTGCTCAATGAACACCAATGATAAGTTTAGAATGATCATTTTACCTAGCTGAATATTCTGTAACGTTTTATTCAACTTTACACAAGGAGCACTAATGATCAGTTTAGAATGATCACTTTAACTGCTAATCAACTTGACATGTGAGCGCTAAATGGTCTATAACTTTTGATTCAGAGTTCAGAATGACATGAATCCAACACCCGTATTAATCTAGCTCAATTTTCAATATTGTGACAACATTTGAGAATGCAATAGCTACGACAAAGCGTCTAAGTATTCCAATCTATCCAAAACTGCGTGATGCCAAGAATTATGCTTCATTTGTAAACTTTTGCTCAATGAACACCAATGATAAGTTTAGAATCATCATTTTACCTAGCTGATAAACTTGACATGTCCGCACTAAATCATCTTTAACATTTGATTTAGAACTCAAAATGACATGAGTCAAACGGCCATGTTAATCTAGCTCAATTTTCAATATTGTGACAACATTTAATCTAATGTATCCCAAACTGTGTGATGCCATGCATTATGTTTCATATTTAAGTCTTTACTCAAGCAGCACCAATGATCAGTTTAGAGTGATCACTTTAACTGGCCAATCAACTTGACATGTACGCACTAAAACGTCCGTAACTTTTAATTTATAATTCAAAATGACACTAATCCAACACCCACGTTAATTTAGCTCAATTTTCTATATTGTGACAACATTTGGGACTGAAAGAGCTACCACAAAGCCTTCAAGTAATCCAATCTATCATAAAATGCGTGATGTCATTCATTATGCTTCATTTATAACCATTTACTCAAGGAGCACTAATGATCAATTTATAATGATTAGTTTAGAAAGATCAATTTAACTGACCGATCAACTTCACATATCTGAAATAAATCGTTTGTTGGTTTTAATTTAGATTTCAGAATGACATGAATCCAATGCCTAGGTTAAGATTGCTCAAACTTCTAAATTGGGATAAAATTTAACACCAAAATGGCTACGACAAATCCTCCAAATAATCCAATCTATCCGAAGTTGCATGATGCCATGCATTATGCTTCATTTATAAGCATTTACTCAAGCAACACCAATGATCAGTTTAGAATAATCACTTTAACTGGCCGATCAACTTGACATGTCTGCACTAAATCGTCTATAACTTTTGATTTAGAGTTCAAAATGACATGAATCCAACCCTTACATTAAGTTAGCTCAAATTTCTTTATTTCGACAACATTTAAGACTGAAAGAGCAACTACAAAGGCTTCAAGTAATCCAGTCTATCCCAAAATTCGTGATGCCTTTCATTATGTTTAATTTGTAAACCTTTTCTCAATGAGCACCAATGACCCGTTTTGAATGATCAATTTAACTAGCTGATCAACCTGACATCTCCGCACTATATCATCTTTCACATTTGATTTAGAGCTCAAAATGATATGAATCCAATGCACACGTTAATCTATCTCAATTTTCAATATTGTGACAACATTTGAGACTGAAAGAGCTATGACAAACGCTCAAAGTAATCCAATATATCCCAAATTGTGTGATGTCATGCATTATGTTTATTTATAAGCCTTTACTCAAGGAGCCCAAATGATCAGTTATTAATGATCATTTTAACTGCCTATCAACTTGATATGTTGGCACTAAATCGTCCGTAACTTGTGATTTAGAGTTCAAAATGATAAGAATCCAACACCCACATTAAGCTACCTCAATTTTTTATATTGTGACAAAAAGTAATCTAATGTATCCCAAACTGCATGATGCAATTTATGACGCTTGATTTATAAGCCTTTAATCAAGGAGCACCAATGATCATTTTAGAATGATCATTTTAGCTTGTCGATCAATTTGACATGTCCGACTAATCGTCTATAACTTTTGATTTAGATTTCAGAATGACACAAATCCAAGGTCCACGTTAAGCTAGCTCAATTTTCATATTGTGACAACATTTGAGACTTAAAGAACTACGGAAACGCCTCTAAGTAATCGAATGTATCCCAAACTGTGTGATGCCATGCATTGTGCTTCATTTGTAAGCCTTTAATCAAGGAGTACCAATGATAAGTTTAGAATGATCATTTTAACTGGCCGATAAACTTGACATGTCTGCATTAATCATCTATAACTTTTGATATAGAGTTCAGAATGACATGAATGCAACGTACACGTTAGGCTAGCTCAATTTTTTGTACTGTGACAACATATAAGATCGAAATAGCTACGACAAAGCCTTCAAGTAATCCAATGTATCCCAAACTGTGTGATGTCATGCATTATGATTCATTTATAAGCCATTAATCAAGGAGAACAATTGATCAGTTTAGAATGGTCATTTTACCTGGCCAATCAACTTGATATGTCTGCACTAAATCGTATTTAACTTTTGACATAGAGTTCATAACAACACGAATCCAACGCCCACGTTAAGCTGGTTCAATATTCCATATTGTGGCAACATTTGCGATTGAAAGAGCTACTACAAAGCCTCCAAGTAATTCAATGTATGCCAACCGGCATGATGCCATTCATTACGCTTCATTTTGAAGCCTTCAGTCAAGGAGCACCAACGATAAGTTTAGAATGATCATTTTAACTAGCTGATCAACTTGACATGACCGCACCAATTATCTTTAACTTTAGATTTAGAGCTCAAAATGACATGAGTCCAACACCCGCACTTTAAGCTAGCTCAATTTTACATATTGTGACACCATTTGAGACTTAAAGAGCTACTACAAAGCCTCCAAGTACTCCAATGTATCCCTAACGGTGTGATGCAATGCATTACGCCTAATTTGTAAGCCTTTACTTAGGAGCAATAATGATCAGTGTAGAATGATCATTTTAACTGGCCGATTAACTGGACATGTCTGCACTAAATCGTTTGTAACTTTTGATTTAAAGTACACACTGACACGTATCCAACGCCCATGCTACGCTAGCTGAATTTTCGATATTGTGACAACTTTTGAGACTGAAAGAGCTACGACAAAGCCTCCAAGTAATCCAATGTATCCCAAACTATGTGATGCCATGCATTATGCTTCATTTATAGGCCTTTACTCAAGGAGCACCAAAGATCAGTTTTGAATGATCATTTTAACAAGCTGATAAACTTGATATGTTCACATTAAATCGTCTTTAACAATTGATTTAAAGCTCAAAATGACATGAGTCTAACGTCCACGTTAATCTAGCTCAATTTTCCATATTGTGACAACATTTGAGAGTGAAAGAGCTACGAAAAAGCCTCCAAGTAATCCAATGTATCCCAAATTGCATTATACCATGCATTATGCTTCATTTATAAGTCTTTACTAAAGGAGCACTAACGATCTGTTTAGAATGATCATTTAAACTGGCCGATCAACTTGAAATGTCCGTACTAAATCGTCCTCAACTATTGATTTAGAGTTCAGAATTAGACGAATACAATGCGCACGTTAAGCTTGCTGAATTATATATATTGTGATAGAATTTAACATCGAAATAGCTACGACAAGGCCTATAAGTAATCCAATATATCCCAAAATGTGGGATGCCTTGTAATATGCTTCATTTATAAGCTTTTACTCAAGGAGCAACAATGATCCGTTTAGAATGATCATTATACCTAGCTGATCAACTTGACATGTGTGAACTAAATCCTCTTTAACTATTTATTTAGAGCTCAAAATGACTTGAGTCCAATGCTCACGTTATGCTAGCTCAATTTTCTATATTGTGACAACATTTGAGAGTGAAAGAGCTACTACAAAGCCTCCAAGTAATCCAATGTATCCCAAACTGCGTGATGCCATGCATTATGCTTCATTTATAAGCCGTTACTCAAGGAGCACCAATGATCAGTTTAGAGTGATCATTTTAACTGGCCGATCAAGTTGACATTTCTTCACTAAATCGTCCGTAACTTTTGGTTTAGAGTTCAGAATGACACGAATCTAACACCCACATTAAGCTACCTCAGATTTCTATATTGTAATATCATTTGAGACTGAAAAAGCTATGAAAAAGACTACAAGTAATCCAATGTATCCCAAACTGGGTGATCCCATGTATTATGCTTCATTTATAAGCCTTTACTCAAGGAGCACCAATGATCACTTCAGAATGATCATTTTAACTGGCCGATCACCTTGACATTTCCACACTAAATCGGACGTCACTTTTATTTAGAGTTCAAAATGACACGAATCCAACGCGTACGTTAAAATAGCTCAATATTCTATATTATGACAAAATTTAAGACCAAAATACCAACAAAAGAGCCTCCAGGTAATCCAATCTATCCCAAACTATGTTATCCCATGCATTATGCTTCATTTATCAGCCTTTACTCAAGGAGCACCAATGATCAGTTTAGAATGATCATTTTAACTAGCTGATCGAGTTGACATGTCCACACTAAATCTTCTTTAACTTTTGATTTGGAGCTCAAAATACCATGAGTCCAACACCCACATTAAGCTACCTCAATTTTCCATATTGTGACAACATTTGAGACTGAAAGAGTTTCAAAAAAGCCTAGAAGTAATCCAATGCATCAGCGTGAAGCCATGCATTATGCTTCATTCATAAGCCTTTACTAAAGGAGTACCAGTGATCAATTAGAATCATCATTTTAACTAGCGATCAACTTGACATGTCTGCACTATATCCTATGTAACTTTTGATTTAGAGTTCGAAATGACACGTATCCAACGCCTACGTTAAGTTATATCAATTTTCAATATTGTGACAAAATTTAAGACCAAAATATCTATGATAAAGCCTCCAAGTAATCCAATCTATCCCATAATCCGTAATGCTATGCATTATGATTCATTTATAAGCCATTACTGAAGGAGCACCAATGATCCGTTTAGAATGATCATTTTAACTAGCTGATCACCTTCACATATCCGCACTAAATCGTATTTAACTATTGATTTAGAGCTCTAAGTGACAGGAGTCCAACGCCTATGTTAAGCTAGCTCAATTTCCCATATTGTGACATGAGTCCAATTGCCAATTGCGTTATGCCATGCATTACGATTCATTTATAAGCTGTTACTCAAGGAGCACTATTGATCAGTTTAGAATGATCAATTTAAATATTTGATCAACTTGACATATCCACACTAAATCGTCCATAACTTTTGATTTAGAGTTTAGAATGAAATGAATCTAACGCCCACGTTAAGATAGCTATGTTTTCTATATTGTGACAAGATTTAAGACCAAATTAGCTACGACAAAGACTCCAAGTAATCCAATCTATCCTAAAATGCGTGATGCCATGCATTATGCTTAATTTGTAATCCTTTACTTAAGGACCACCAATGATCAGTATAGAACGATCATTTTAAGTAGCCGATAAACTTGACATATCCGCACTAAATCATCCATAACTTTTGATTTCTAGTTCAGAATGACACGAATCCAACACCCACGTTAAACTAGCTCAATTTTCTATATTGTGACAACATTTGAGACTAAAAGAGTTACAACAAACCCTCCAAGTAAACCAATGTATCTAAAACTGTGTGATGTCATGCATTATGCTTCATTTATAAACCTTCACTCAAGTCGTACCAATGATCAATATAGAATGATCATTTTAACAGACCGATCAACTTGACATGTTGGCACTAAATCATCGGTAACTTTGGGTTTAGATTTCAAAATGATACGAATGCAACGCCCAAATTAAGCTAGCTCAATCTTCTATATTGTGACAAAATTTAAGACCGAAATAGCTACAACAAGGCCTTCAAGTAATCCAATGTATCCCAAACTGTGTATGCCATGTATTATGCTTCATTTATAAGACTTTACTGAAGGAGTACCAATGATTAGTTTAGAATAATCGTTCTAACTTGCCGATCAAGTTGACATATATGCACTAAATCGTCCGTAACTCCTGACTTTAGGTTCAAAATTACACGAATCCAAAGTCCAAAATGTGTGATGCATTATGTTTCATTTATAAGCTTTTACTCAAAGAGCATCAATGATCAGTTTAGAATGATTATTTTAACTAACCAATAAACATGACATATCCCCAATAAATCGTCCGTAACTTTTTATTTGAAGTTGAGAATGATGCAAATGCAACGCCCAAATCAACCTATCTCAATTTTATATATTTTGACAAAATTAATGACCAAAATAGCTACAAAAAAGCCTCCAAATAATACAATCTATTTCAAACTGCGTGATGCCATGCATTATGCTTCATTTTTAAACCTTTGTTCGATGGGCACCAATGATAAGTTTATAATGAACATTTTAACTAGCCGATCAACCTGTCATGTCCGCTATAAATTGTCCATAAGTTTTGATTTAGAGTTCAGAGTGACATGAATCCAATGCCCAAGTAAAGCTAGCTCAATTTTTTGTATTGAGACAAAATTTAAGACCCAAATAGCTACAACAAAGCACCCAAGTAATCCAATCTATACTGAACTGTGTGATGCCATGCATTATACTTTGTTTTTAAACCTTTGTTCAATGGGCACCAATGATAGGTTTAGAATTATCAATTTAACTAGCCGAGAAACTTGACATGTTCTCAAAAAATCATCCATAACTTTTGATTTAGAGTTCAGAGAGACACGAATCTAACGCCCATGTTAAGCTAGCTCAATTTATATATTCTGACAAAATTTAAGACCGAAAGAGCAATGACAAAGGCTCCAAGTAATCCAATTTTTCCAAACTGCGTGATACCAATAAATTTGCTGATCATTTTAACTTGCCGATCACCAATGATCAGTTTAGAATGATTACTGAAGAAGCACCAATGATTAGTTTAGAATGATCATTTTAGCTTGCCATTCAAGTTGACATGTCCGCACTAAATCATCCGTAACTCATGATTTAAAGTTCAAAATGACACGAATCCAACGTCCACGTTAAGTTAGCTCATTTTTCCAAACTGCGTGATGCCATGCATTATGTTTCATTTATAACCTTTTACTCAATGAGCACCAATGATCAATTTAGAATGGTCATTTTAACTAGCCAATAAACTTGATATGTCTGCACTAAATCGTTCGTAACTTTTGATTTAGAGTTCAGAATGACGCAAAACCAACGCCCACGTTTCCCTAGTTCAATTTCTATGTTATGACAAAATTTAAGATCAAAATAACTACAACAAAGCCTGAGAGAAATCCAATCTATCCCAAAATGCGTGATGCCATGCATTATAATTCATTTTGTAAACCTTTGTTCGATGGGCGCCATTGATAATTTCCGAATGATCAATTTAAATAACCAATAAACTTGACATGTCCTCAATAAATCATCCGTAACTTTTGATTTAGAGTTTCGAGGGACACGAATCTAACACACACGTTAAGCTAGCTCAACTTTCTATGTTGTGACAAAATTTAAGACCAAAATATCTACAACAAAGCCTCCAAGTAATCCAATCAATCCCAAACTGTGTGATGCCATTATCCTTCATTTGCAATCCTTTGCAACATGAGCACCAATGATCAGTTTACAATGATCAATTTAACTAGCCGATAAACTTTACCTGTCCGCACTAATTTGTATGTAACTTTTGATTTGGAGTTCACAACGACACAAGTCCAACGCTCAAGTCAAGCTAGCTCAATTTTCTATATTGTGACAAAATTTAAGAGTGAAATAACTACGACAAAGCCATCAAGTAATCCAATCTATCCCAAACTGTGTAATACAAGCATTATGTTTTATTTGGAAACCTTTTTTCAATGAGCACCATTGGTCAGTTTAGAATGATCAATTTCACTAGCCCATAAACTGGACATGTCTGCACTAAATCGTTCGTAACTTTTGATTTGGAGTTCTGAATGACACAAATACCTCGCCCACATTAAGCTAGCTCAATTTTCTATATTTTGACAAAACTTAATACCGAAATAGATATGGCAAACCCTACAGGTAATCCAATCAATTTCGAACTGCGTGATGCCATGCATTATGCGTAATTTGTAATACTTTGCTCAATGAGCACCAATGATGAGTTTAGAATGATCATGTTACCTAGCCGATCAACTTGTCATGTCCGCACTAAATCATCTTTAACTTTTATTGAGAGCTCAAATGTCATTAATTCATTGCCCACATTAAACTAGCTCAATTTTCCATATTGTGACAACATTGAAACTGAAAGAGCTAGACAAAGCCTCAAAGAATGCAATCTATCCCAAACTGAGTAATGTCATGAATTATGCTTCATATATAACCCATTACTCAAAGAGCACCAATGATCAGTTTAGAATGATCGGTTTAAAATGATCATTTTAATAGCGAATGAACTTGACATGTCCGCACTAAATCGTCCATATTTTTATAATGACACGAATCCAACATCCACATTAAGCTGGCTCAATTTTTTATATTGTGAAACAATTTAACACCGAAATAGCTAGGACATATCCTCCAATTAACCCAATGTATCCCAAACTATGTAATGTCATGCATTATGCTTCTTTAATAAGCCTATAATCAAGGAGCACTCAGGATCAGTTTAGAATGATCATGTTAAATGGCCGATCAACTTGATATGTCTGCACGAAATTGTCCGTAGCTTTTGATTTAGAGTTCAATATGACATGAGTCCAACGCCCATGTTAAGCTAGCTCAATTTTCAATATTACGACAACATTTGAGACAAAAATATCTAAGACAAAGCTATCCAAGTAATCCAATGTATCCCAAACTGCGTGATGCCATGCATTATGCTTCGTTTGTAAGCCTTTATTCAAGAAACACCAATGATCAGTTTAGTATGATCATTTTAACTAGCTGATCAACTTGAGATGTCCGCACTAAATTGTCTTTAACTTTTGATTTAGAGATCAAAATGACATGAATCCAACGCCCACGTTAAGCTAGCTCAATGTTCCATATTGTGATAACATTTAAGATGGAAAGAGCTACGAGAAAACCTTCAAGCACTCCCATGTATCCCAAACTGCGTGATGTCATGCATTATGCATCATTTATAGGCCTTTAATCAAATAGTACCAAACATCAGTTTTGAATGATAAATTTAACTAGCCGATCAACTTGACATGTCCGCACTAAGTCGTCTTTGACTTTTGATATAGAGCTCAAGATGACCTGAATCCAGCGTCCATGTTAATCTAGCTCAATTTTCTATATTGTGACATGGTTTAAGACCGAAATAGCTACAACAAAGCCTCGCAGTAATCCAATCTATCCCAAACTGCATGAGATCATGCATTACGCGTCATTTATAAGCCTTTACTGAAGGTGCACAAATGATAGTTCAGAATGATCATTTTAACTGGCCGTTCAACTTGACATTTTCACACTAAATCCATTGTAACTTTTGATTTAGAGTGCATAATGACATGAGTCCAATGCCCATGTTAAACTCGCTCCATTTTCTATATTGTGACAAATTTTAAGATCGAAATAGCTATGATAAATCCTCAAAGTAATCCAATATATCTCCAACTGCATGATGTTATGCATTATGATTCATTTATACGCCTTTACTCAGTGAGCACCAATGACTAGTTTAGAATGATCATTTTACCTAACTAATCAATTTGACATTCCCGCACTAAATTCTCTTTAACTTTTGATTTAAAGTTCAAAATAACATGAGTCTAACCCCCACGTTAAGCTTGCTCAATTTTCCATATTTTAATAATACTGGAGACTGACATAGCTACGACAAAGACTCCAAATAATCCAATTTCTCCCAAACTGCGTGATGCCATGCATTATGTCTCATTTATGAGCCTTTACTCAAGGAGTAGGAATGATTAGTTTAAAATGATCATTTTAACCGGATGATCAACTTGACATGTCCGCACTAAATCGTCTGTAACTTTGGAATTAGATTTCAAAATGACACTAATCCAACACCTACATTAAACTAGTTCGATTTTCTATATTGTGACAAAATTTAAAATTGAAATAGCTAAGCCAAATCCTCCAAGTAATCCAATATATTCCAAAATGCGTGATTCCATGCATTATGCTTCATTTATATGCCTTTATCAATGAGCACCAATGATTAGTTTAGAATGATCATTTTAACTAGACCAATAACATTACATGTCCACGATAAAATGTCTTTTACTTTTGATTTAGAGCTCAAAATGACATGAAACCAACGCCAACTTTATGAAAACATTTAAGACTTGAAAGTTACGACAAAGCCTCCAAGTAATCCAATGTATCCAAACTGCGTGATGCCATGCATTATGCTTCATTTATAAGCCTTTAATCAAGGAGCACTGATGATCAGCTTAGAATAATCATTTTAACTAGCCGATCAACTTGACATGTCAACACTAATCGTCTATAAGTTTTGATTTGAGCTCAACGTGACATGAATCTGTCTCCCACGTTAAGCTAGCTCAATTTTCCATATTTTGACAACATTTAAGACTAAAGAGCTATGACAAAGCCTCCAAGTAATCCAATGTATCATAAACTACGTGATGCCACACATTATTTTTCATATATAAGCCTTTAATGAAGGAGCACCAATGATCAGTTTAGAATGATCATTTTAACTGCCCGATCAACTTGACATGTCTGCACTAAATCTTTAGGAACTTTTGATCTAGATTTCAAAATGACACGAATAAAAACCCACGTTAAATTAGCTCAATTTTCTATATTGTTACAAAATTTAAGATTGAAATAGCTAAGCCAAATCCTCCAAGTAATCCAACGTATCCCAAACTACGTGATGCTATCCATTATGCTTCATTTATACACCTTTACTCAATGAACACCAATTATCAGTTTAGAATGATCATTTTAAGTAGCTGATCAACTCGAAATGTCCGCACTCTATTGTCTATAACTTTTTATTTAGAGCTCAAAATAAAATGAGTCCATCTCCCACGTTAAGCTAGTTCAATTTTCCATATTGTGAAAACATTTAAGACTGAAAGAGCTATGACAAAGCCTCCAAGCAATCCAGTGCACCACAAACTGGGTGATGCCATACATTATGTTTCATTTATAAGCCTTAAATCAAGGAGCACTAATGATCAGTTTAAAGTGATCATTTTAACTAGCCGATCAACTTGACATGTCCGCATTAAATCTTCAATAACTTTGGCTTAAAGTTCAAAATGACACAAATCCAACACCCACGTTAAACAAGCTCAATTTTCTATATTGTGACACAATTTAATACCAAAATAGCTACGACAAAGCCTCGAAGTAATCCAATGTATCCCAAACTGCGTGATGCAATGCATTATGCTTCATTTATATCCCTTTGCTCTACGAGCACCAATGATCAGTTTAGAAAGATCATCTTGACATGTCCACGTTAAATTGGGTTTAACTTTTGATTTAGAGCTTAAAATGACATGAATCCAACGCCCACATTAATCTAGCTAAATTTTCCATATTGTAACAACATTTAATACTACAAGAGCTTCGACAAAGCCTCCAATTAATGCAATGTATACGAAACTGCGTGATGACAATCACTATGCTTCATTTATAAGCCTTTACTCATGGAGAACCAATGATCAGTTTAGACTGATCATTTTAACTGGCCAATTAACTTGAGAGTCAGCACTAATCATTTATAACTTTTGATTTGGAGCTCATAATAACATGAATCCATCTTCCACGTAAAGATAGCTTAATTTTCCATATTGTGAAAACATTTAAGACTAAAAGAGCTATGACAAATTCTCCAAATAATCCAATGTATAAAAAACTGCGTGATGCCATGCATTATGTTTCATTTATAAGCCTTTAATCAAGGAGCACTGATCAGTTTAGAATGACCATTTTAACTAGTAGATCAACTTCAAATGTCCGCACTAAATCGTCTATTTCTTTTGATTTAGAGCTCAAAGTTACATGAATCCAACACCCATGTTAAGCTGACTCAATTTCCATATTGTGACAACATTTAGAACAGAATGAGGTACGACAAATCCTCCATATAATCCAATGTATTCCAAACTGTGTGATGCCATGCATAATGCTTCATTTATAAGCCTTTAATCAAGGAGCACCAATGATCAGTTTAAAATGATCATTTTAACTACCTGATCAACTTGACATGTATGCAATAAATCGTCTTTAATTATTGACATAGAGCTCAAGATGACATGAATCAACTGCTACGTTAAGCTAGCAATTTTTCCATATTGTGACAACATTTGAGACCAAAACAGCTTCCACAAAGCCTTCAAGTAATCCATAGTTTGACAACATTTGAACGAGCACCAATGAACAACATTTAAGACTTAAAGAGCTACGACAAAGCCTCCAACAAATCCAATGTATCCCAAACAGCGTGATGCCATGCATTATCCTTCGTTTATGACCCAAGGAGCACCAATGATAAATTTAGAATGATCATTTTAACTGGTCGATAAACTTGACATTTTTGCCATAAATCGTCCAGAACTTTTGATTTAGAGTTCAGACTGACACCAATCCAATGCCCACGTTATGCTAGCTCAATTTTCTATATTGTGAAAACATTTGAGATTGAAAGAGGTACGAAAAAGCCAATCTACTTCCAACTGCGTGATGCCATGAATTATACTTCATTTGTAAACATTTGGTCAATGAGCACCAATTATCAGTTTAAAATGATGATTTTAACTAGCTAATCCACTTGACATGTCCGCATTAAATCGTCCGAATATTTTGATTTAGAGTTCAGAATTAAACAAATCCAGCACCTAAGTTAAGCTATCTCAATATTCTATATTGTGACAAAATTTAAGACTAAAATAGCTATGATAAAGCTTTCAAGTAATTCAATCTATCCCGTACTGCATGAACCCATGCATTATGCTTCATTTGTAAAACATTGCTCAATGAGCACCAAGGATCAGTTTAGAATGATGATTTTAACTAGCTGATCAATTTGACATGTCCCCACTAAATCATTTTTAACATTTGATTTAAAGCTCAAAATGACATGAATCCAATGCCCACGTTAATTTAGCTCAATTTTTAATATTGTGACAACATTTGCGACTAAAAGAGTTATGAAAAAGCCTCCAGACTGCGTGATGACATGCATTATGCTTCATTTGCAAACCTTTGCTCAATGAGCAACAATGATCAGTATAAAATGATCATTTAAACAAACTGATCAACTTGATTTGTCCGCACTAAATGGACCTTAACTTTTGATGTAGAGCTCAAAATGACATGATACCCCATGCCAACATTAATCTATCTCAATTCTCAATAGTGTTACAATATTTGAGATTGAAAGAGCTACGACAAATTCTCCAAGTAATCCAATGTATCTCAAACTGCGTAATGCCATGCATTATGCTTCATTTATAAACCTTTGCTCATTGAGCACTAATGATTAGTTTAAAATGATCAATTTAACTAGCCAATAAACTTGAAATATCTTCACTAAATCATCCATAACTTTTGATTTGGAGTTCATAATGACATGAATCCAACACCCACGTTAAGTTAGCTCAATTCTATATACTTTGACAAAATTTAAGACAGAAATAGCTACGACAGAGCCTTCAAGTAATCCAATATATCCTAAACTGCGTGATGACATGCATTATGGTTCATTTATAAGCTTTACTCAAGGAGCACCAATGATTAGTTTAGAATGATCATTTTAGCTGGCCGATCAACTTGACATGTCCACACTAAATTGTTCGTAACTTTTGATTGAAACTTCACAATGACACGAATCCAACACCCACATTAAACTAGCACAATTTTTTTTATTGCTACAAAAATAAAGACCTAAATAGGTACGACAAAGCCTCCAAGTAATTCAATCTATCCCAAACTGCGTGATGCCATGCATTATGCTTCATTTGTAAACCTTTGCTCAATGAGCACTAATGATTAGTTTAGAATGATCAATTTAACTAGCTGATAAACTTGACATGTCGGCACTTAATCGTCCGTAACTTTTTATTTAGAGTTCAGAATGACATGAATCCCATACCCACGTTAAGTTAGCTCAATTCTCTATATTGTGACAAAATTCAAGACAGAAATAGCTACCACAAAGTCTTTAAGTAATCCAATATATCCTAAAGTGCGTGATGCCATGCATTATGCTTCATTTATAAGCTTTACTCAAGGAGCACCAAAAAACGATTAGTTTAGAATGATCATTTTAACTGGCTGATCAACTTGACATGTCCACACTAAATCGTCCATAACTTTTGATTTAAAGTTCCTAAGGACACGAATCCAACGCCCACGTTAAGCTAGCTATATTTTTTATTGCTACAAAAATAAAGACCAAAATAGCTACGACAAAGCCTCCAAGTAATCCAATCAATCCCAAACTGCGTCATGCCATGCATGATGCTTCATTTCTAAACCTTTACTCAATGAGCACCAATGATTAGTTTAGAATGATCAATTTAACTAGCAAATAAACTTGACATGTTCGCACTAAATTGTCCGTAACTTTTGATGTAGGGTTCATTATGACATGAATCCAACATCCACGTTAAGCTAGATCATTTTCTATGTTGTGACAACATTTGAGAATGAAAAAGCTATCACAAAGTCTCCAAGTATTCCAATTTATCCCTATCAGTGTGATGCCATGCATTATGCTTCATTTGTAAACCTTTGCTCAATGAGCACCAATGATCAGTTTAGCATGATCATTTTAACTAGCTGATCAACTTGACATGCCCACATTAAATCATCTCTACCATTTGATTTAGAACTCAAAATTACATGAATCCAATGGCCACGTTAATCTAGATCAATTTTAAATATTGTGACAACATTTTAGACTGAAAGAGATATGACAAAGCCTCCAAGTAATTAAATGTATCCCAAACTGTGTCATGGCATGCATTACGTTTCATTTATAAGCCTTTACCTAAGGAGCACCAATGATCAGTTTAGAATGATAATTTTAACTAGCCAATCAACTTTACATGCCCGCACTAAATCATCGAAACTTTTGATTTAGAATTCATAGTGACACTAATCCAACGCCCACGTTAAGTTAGCCAATTTTCTATATTGTGACAACATTTGAGAATGAAAGAGCTACCACAAAGCCTTCAAGTAATCCAATCTGTCATAAACTGCGTGATGCCATGCATTATGCTTCATTTATAAGCATTTACTCAAGGAGCAGAATGATCACTTTAGAATGATCAGTTTAGAATGATCACTCGAACTGACCGATCAACTTCAGATGTCTGCACTAAATCGTTTGTAAATTTTGATTTACAGTTCAGAATGACATGAATCCAATCCCCACGTTAAGCTAGCTCAATATTTTAAATTCGGACAAAATTTAAGACCAAAATAGCTACAACAAAGCCTCCAAGTAATCCAATCTATCCAAAAAATGCAAGATGCCATACATTATGCTTCATTTATAAGCCTTTACTGAACAAGCACCAATGATAAGTTTTGATTGATCATTTTAACTGGCCGATCAATTTGATATGTCCGCACCAAATCATCTGTAACTTTTGATTTAGATGTCCGAATGCCACAAATCCAATGTCCACCTTAACCTAGCTCAATTTTCACCAAAATAGCTACGACAAAGCCTCCAAGTAATTAAATCTATCATAAACTGCGTGATGCCATGCATTATTCTTCATTTATAAGCCTTTACACAAGGAGCACCAATGATCATTTTAATTGGCCGATCCACTTGACATGTACCCACTAATTATTCTGTAACTTTTTATTCAACTTTACACAAGGAGCACTAATGATCAGTTTAGAATGATCACTTTAACTACTAAACAACTTGACATGTCCGAGCTAAATGATCCGTAACTTTTGCTTTAGAGTTCAGAATGACATATATCCAACGCCCACGTTAATCTAGCTCAATTTTCAATATTGTGACAACATTTGAGACTGCAATAGTTACGACAAAGCCTCCAAGTATTCCAATCTATACCAAACTGTGTGATGCCTTGCATTATGCGTCATTTGTAAACTTTTGCTCAATGAGCACAAATGATAAGTTTAAATTATCATTTTAACTAGCTGATCAACTTGACATGTCCGCACTAAATCATCTTTAACATTTGATTTAGAGCTCAAAATGACATGAATCCAACGGTCATGTTAATCTAGCTCAATTTTCAATATTGTGATAATATTTGAGACTGAAAGAGCTATGACAAAGTCTCCAAGTTATCTAATGTATCCCAAACTGTGTGATGCCGTGCATTATGTTTCATATATAAGCCTTTACTCAAGCTGCACCAATGATCAGTTTATAATGATCACTTTAACTCACCAATCAAATTGACTTAAACGCACTAAATCGTCGCTAACTTTTCATTTAGAGTTCAACGCCCACTAATCCAATGCCCACGTTAATTTAGCTCAATTTTCTATATTTTGACAACATTTGAGACCAAAGAACTGCCACAAAGCCTCCAAGTATTCCAATCTATCAGAAAATGCGTGATGTCATGCATTATGCTTCATTTATAAGCATTTACTCAAGGAGCACTCATGATCATTTTAGAATGATCAAATTAACTAACCGATCAACTTCACATATCTGCACTAAATCGTTTGTTGCTTTTGATTTAGAGCTCAGAATAACATGAATCCAATGCCCACGTTAAGATTGCTCAATCTTCTAAATTGGGATAAGAGTTAACACCAAAATAGCTACGACAAGTTCTCCAAATAATCCAATCTATCCTAAGTTGCGTGATGTCATGCATTATGCTTCATTTATAAGCATTTAATCAAGGAGCACCAATGATCAGTTTAGAATAATCACTTTAACTGGCCGATCAACTTGACATGTCCGCACTAAATCGTCTGTAACTTTTGATTTAGAGTTCTGAATGACATGAATCCAACGCCCACGTTAAGCTAGCTCAATTTTCTATGTTTTGATAAAATTTAAGACCAAATTGCTGCAAAAAAGCCTCCAAGTAATCCAATCTATCACAAACTGCATGATGCCATGCATTATGCTTCATTTGTAAACCTTTGCTAAATGAGAACCAATGACCACTTTAGAATGATTATTTTAACTCGCCGATCAACTTGACATGTCCGCACAGAATGCTCCATAAATTTTGATTTACATTTCAAAATGACATGAATCCAATGTCCACCTTAACCTAGCTCAATTTTCTATATTGTGATAAAATTTATGACCGAAGTAGCTACGACAAAGACTCCAAGTAATCCAGTCTATTCTAAACTGTGTGATGCCATGCATTATGCTTCATTTGTAGACCTTTGATCAATGAGCACCAATCATAAGTTTAATATATCAATTAAACTAGCTGATAAACTTGACATGTCTGCCCTAAATCGTCCGTAACTTTTGATTTAGAGTTTAGAATGACATGAATCTAATGCCCACGTTAATCCACCTCAATTTTCTATATGGTGACAAAATTTAAGACCGAAATAGCTCAGACAAAGCCTCCATGGAATCCAATCTATCACAAAATGCGTGATACCATGCATTATGCTTCATTTATACGCCTTTAGTCAATGAGCACCAACGATCGGCTTAGAATGATCATTTTAACTAGATCGCCAACTTGACATGTCCGCACTAAATCGTTTTTAACATTTGATTTAGAGAAAAAAATGATATGAATCTAATGCCCACATTAATATAGCTGAATTCTCTAGATTGTGACAACATTTGAGACTGAAGGAAATACAAAAAATCCTTCGAGTAACCAAATGTATCCGAAATTTCGTGATGCCATGCATTATGCTTCATTTATAAGTCTTTAATCAATGAGAACCAATGATAAGTTTAAAATGATCATTTTAACTGGCCGATCAACTTGACATGTACGCACTAAATCGTCCGTAACTTTTGATTTATAGTTGGGAATGACATGAATCCAACGCCCACGTTAAAGTAGCTCAAGTTTCTATATTGTGACAGGAGTTGAGACTAAAAGAGCTACCGAAAAGTCTTTAACTAATCCAATTTATCCCAAACTGTGTGATGCCATTCATTATGGTTCCTTTATAAGCTTTTACTCAAGTAGCACCAATGATCAGTTTAGAATTATCATTTTAACTGGCCGATCAACTTGACATGTCCACACTAAATCGTCCAGAATTTTTGATTTAGAGGTCAAAATGACACCAATGCAATACCCACGTTAACCTGGCTAAGTTTTCCATATTGTGACAACTTTTAAGACTGAGAGATCTACCACAAAGCCTCTAAGTAATCCAATGCATCTAAAACTGCGTGATATCATGCAATATGGTTCATTTATAAGCCTTTACTCAAGGAGCACAATGATCAGTTCAGAATGATCATTTTAACTGGCCGATAAACTTGACATATCCGCACTAAATTTTCCGTAACTTTTAATTTAGAGTTCAGAATGACACGAATCCAAAGCCAACGTTAAGCTACTTCAATTTTCTATATTATGACAAAATGTTACACCGAAATAGCTACGACAAAGCCTCCAAGTAATCGAATCTATCCTATATTGTGTGATGCCATGCATTATGGGTCATTTATTAACCTTAACGCAAGGAGCACCAATGATCAGTTTAGAATAATCATTTTAACTAACCGATCAACTTGACATGTCCGCACTAAATCGTCCATAACTTTTGATTAAGATTTCAAAATCACACGATTCCAACACCCACGTTAAACTAGCTCAATTTTCTATATTGTGACAAAATTTAAGTCCAAAATAGCTACGACAAAGTCACCAAGTAATCCAATCTATGACAAAACGTAGGACCGAAATAGCTACATCAAAGCCTTCAAGTAATCCAATCCATCCCATACTGCGTTATGCCATGCATTATGCTTCATTTATAAGCCTTTACTCAAGGAGCACTAATGATCTGTTCATAATGATCATTGTAACTAGTTGATCAACTTTAAATGTCCACATTAAATCATCTTTAACTTTTGATTTAGAGCTCAAAATGACATGAATCCAACGCCGAAGTTAAGGTAGCTCAATTTTACATATAGTGACAACATTTAAGAGTGAATGGGCTATGACAAAACCTCCAAGGAATCCAATATATCCCAAACAATGTGATGTCATGCATAATGCTTCATTTATAAGCCTTCAATCAAGGAGCGCCAATGATCAGTTTAGAATGATCATTTTAACTAGCTGATCAACTAGATATATCCGCACTAAATCGTCTTTAACTTTTGATATAGAGCTCAAGATGACATGAATCCAACGCCCACGTTAAGCTTGCTCAATTTTCCATATTGTAACAACATTTTTGACTGAATGAGCTCCCACAAAGGCTTCAAGTAAACCAATCTATCCTAAACTGCGTGATGCCATGCATTATGTATCATTTATAAGCCATTACTTAAGGAGTACCAATAACTAGTTTAGAATGATTATCTTAACTGGTCGTTAAACATGAGATGTCCATACTAAATCGTCTATAACTTTTGATTTAGAGTTTATAATGACACGAATTCAAAAGCGACAAATCCCACGCCCACGTTAAGCTATCTCAATTTTCTATATTATGATAAAATGTAAGACCGAAATAGCTACGACAAATCCTCCAAGTAATCCAATTTATCTTGAACTGCATGAAGCCATGCATTATGCTTCATTTATAAGCCTTTACTCATGGAGCACAAATGATCAGTTTAGAATTATCTTTTTAACTATCTGATCAACTTGACATGTCCACGGTAAATCGTCTTTAACTTTTGATTTAGAGCTCAAAATGACATGAATCAAACGCCCAGGTTAAGGTAGCTCAATTTTCCATATTTTGAAAACAGTTGAGACTGGAAGAGCTACGAAAATGCCTCCAACTAATCCAATGTATCCTAAACTGCGTGATGCCATGCATTATACTTCATTATAAGCTTTTAATCAAGCAGCACCAATAATTAGTTTGGAATGATTATTTTAACTTGCCGATAAACTTAACATGTCTGCACTAATGGTCTATAACTTTATATTTAGAGCTCAAAATAACATGAATCCATCGCCCCCATTAAGCTAGCTCAGGTTTCCATATTGTGACAACATTTAAGACTGAAAGAGCTATGACAAAGCCTCCAAATAATCCAATGTATTCCAAACTACATGATGTCATGCACATTTCATTTAAAAGCCTTTAATCAAGGAACACCAATGATCAGTTTAGAATGATCATTTTAACTGGCAGATCAACTTGACATGTTCAAAATGACATGAATCTAATGCCCACGTTAAGCTAGCTTATTTCTCTATATTGTGAAATAATTTAAGACAAAAATAGCTACGACGTTGCCTCCAAGTAATCCAATGTATCCCAAATTGCGTGGTGCCATGCATTATGCTTCATTTAATCAAGGAGCACCAATGATTAGTTTAGAATGATCATTTTAACTGACTGATCAGATTGACATGTCCGCACTTAGTGTCTATAACTTTTTATTTAGAGTTCAAAATGACACGAATTCAACATTCACGTTAAGCGAGCTAAATTTTCCATAGTGTGACAACATTTAAAGATTGAAAGAGCTTCAACAAAGCCTCCACATAATCCAGTGTTTTCCAAACTACGTGATGTCATGCATTATGCTTCACTTATACGCCTTTACTCAATGAGTACCAATGATCAGTTTAGAATGATAATTTTAACTAGCTGATTAGTTTGACATCTCCGCACTAAATCGTTCGTAAATTTTGATTTAGGGTTCAGAATAATATGAATCCAACATCCAAACTAAGCTGGCTCAATTTTCTATTTTGTAAAATAATTTAAGACCGAAATATATGACATATCCTCCAATTAACCCAATGTATCCCAAACTGCGTGATGTCATGCAACATGCTTCATTAATAAGCCTATAATCAAGGAGCACTAAGGATCAGTTTAAAATGATAATTTTTAATGGCTGATCAACTTGACATGTTTGCACTAAATCGCTCGTAACTTTTGATTTAGAGTTCAAAATGACATGAATCCAACACTCACGTTAAACTAGCTCAATTTTCTATATTGGGATAAAATTTAAGACCGAAATAGCTACGACAAAGCCTCCAAGTAATCCAAGGAGCACCAATGATCATTTTAAGTAGCTGATCAACTTGACATGTCCGCACTAAAACGTATTTAACTTTTGATTTAAATATCAAGATGACATGAGTCCAACGACCACGTAAGGCTAGCTCAATTTTCCATATTGTGACAACATTTTAGACTAAAGTAGCTACTACAAAGCCTCCAAGTAATCCAATGTACCAAAAACTGCGTGATGTCAAGCATTATGCTTCATTTATAAGCTTTTAATCAAGGAGCACCAATGATCAGTTTAGAATAACCATTTTAACTGGCCGATAAACTTGAAATGTCCACACTAAATCGTCAGTAACCTTTGATTTAGAGTTCAAAATGCCACGAATCCAATACCCACCTTAAGCTAGCTCAATAATCTATATTGTGACAAAATTTAAGATCAAAATAGCTACAACAAATCCTCCACGCACGTTCAGCTAGCTCAATTTTCCATATTGTGACGACATTTAAGATTGAAAGAGGTATGACAAACCCTCCATGTAATCCAATGTATTCCAAACTACGTGATGTCATGAATTATGTTTCATTTATAAGCCTTTAATCAAGGACACCAATGATCTGTTTAGAATGATCATTTTAACTAGCTGATCAATTTGACATGTCAGCACAAAAGTGTCTTTAACTTTTGATTTAGAGCTCAAAATGACATGATTCCAACAACCCACGTTAAGCTAGCTCAATTTTCTATATTGTGACAACATTTGAGACATAAAGAGCTGCTACAAAGCTTCCAAGTAATCCAATGTATCCCGAAATACATGATGCAATTCATTACGCTTGATTTACAAGCCTTTATTCAAGGAGCACCAATGATCAGTTTAGAATGATCATTTTAGCTTGCCGATCAACTTGACATGTCCGCACTAATAGTCTATAACTTTTGATTTAGATTTCTGAATGACACGAATCCATGGTCCACCTTAAACTAGCTCAATTTTCATATTGTGACAACATTTGAGACTTAAAGAACTACGAAAACGACTCCAAGTAATCGAATGTATCCTAAACATTGTGATGCCATGCATTGTGATTCATTTATAAGACTTTAATCAAGGAGTACCAATGATCAGTTTAGAATGATCATTTTAACTGGCCGATCAACTTGACATGTATGCACTAATCAACTATAACTTTTAATATACAGTTCAGAATGACATGAATCCAACATCCACGTTAGGCTAGCTCAAATTTCTATATTGTGACAACATTTAAGACTGAAATAACTAGGACAAAGCCTTCAAGTAATCCAATGTATCCCAAACTGAGTGATGCCATACATTATGATTCATTTATAAGCCATTAATCAAGGCGAACCAATGATCAGTTTAGAATTATCATTTTACCTAGCCGATCAACTTGACATGTCCGCAATAAATCGTAATTAACTTTTGACATAGAGTTCATAACGACACGAATCCAACACCCACATTAAGCTGGCTCAATATTCCATATGGTGGCAACATTTAAGACTGAAAGAGCTACTACAAAGCCTCCAAGTAATTCAATGTATGCGAACCGGCGTGATGCCATTCATTACGCTTCATTTATAAGCCTTCAATCAAGGAGCACCAATGATAAGTTTAGAATGATCATTTTAACTAACTGATCAACTTGACATGTCCGCACCAATTGTCTTTAACTTTAGATTTAGAGCTCAAAATGACATGAGTCCAACACCCCACGTTAAGCTAGCTCAATTTTCCATATTATGACACAATTTGAGACTTTAAGAGCTACTACAAAGCCTCCAAGTAATCCAATATAACCTAAACTGCGTGATGCCATGCATTACGCTTCATTTATAAGCATTTACTTAGGAGCACAAATGATCAATGTAGAATGATCATTTTAACTAGCCGATTAACTGGACATGTCCGCACTAAATCGTTTGTAACTTTTTATTTAAAGTTCAGAATGACACGAATCCAACCCCCATGCTACGCTAGCTGAATTTTCGATATTGTGACAACATTTGAGACTGAAAGAGCTACGACAAACCTCCAAGTAATCCAATGTATCCCAAACTGCGTGATTCCATGCGTTAGGCTTCATTTATAAGCCTTCACTAAAGGAGCACCAAAGACCAGTTTTAAATGATCATTTTAACTAGCCGATAAACTTTATATGTCCGCATTAAATCGTCTTTAACTATTGATTTATAGCTCAAAATGACATGAGTCCAACTTCCACGTTAATCTAGCTCAATTTTCCATATTGTGACAACATTTGAGAGTGAAAGAGCTACTACAAAGCCTCCAAGTAATCCAATGTATCTCAAACTTCGGTCTACCATGCATTATGCTTCATTTATAAGCCGTTACTCAAGGAGCACCAATGATCAGTTTAGAATGATCATTTTAACTGGCCGATCAACTTGACATGTCTTCATTAAATCGTTTGTAAATTTTGATTTAGAGTTCAGAATGACACCAATCCAACACCAACGTTAAGCTACCTTAGTTTTCTATATTGTAACAACATTTGAGACTGAAAGAGCTACAACAAAGATTCCAAGTAATCCAATGTATCCAAAACTGGGTGATGCCATGTATTATGCTTCATTTATAAGCATTGACTCAAGTAGCACCAATGATCACTTTAGAATGATCATTTTAACTGGCCAATCAACTTGACATTTCCGCACAAAATCGTCCGTCGATTTTATTTTGAGTTCAAAATGACACAAATCCAACATCTACATTAAAATAGCTCAATATTCTATATTGTGACAAAAAGTTTAGACAAAAATAGCAACGAAAAAGCCTCCAAGTAATCCAATCTATCCCAAACTATGTGATGTCATGCATTATGCTTCATTTATAAGCCTTTACTCAAGGAGCACCAATGGTCTGTTTAGATTGATCATTTTAACTAGCTGATCGACTTGACATGTCCACACTAAATATTCTTTAACTTTTGATTTAGAGCTCAAAATAACATGAGTCCAACGCCCACATTATTCTAGCTCAATTTTCCATATTTTCACAACATTTGAGACTGAAAGAGCTTCAAAAAAGTGTGGAAGTAATCCAATGTATCTGCGTGACGCCATGCATTTTGCTTCATTTATAAGCCTTTACTCAAGGAGCACCAATGATCAGTTAGAATCATCATTTTAACTAGCGATCAACTTGACATGTCCGCACTATATCGTCTATAACTTTTGGTTTAGAGTTCAAAATGACACGAATCCAACGCCTACATTAAGTTAGATGAATTTTCAATATCGTGACCAAATTTAAGACCAAAATAGCTAGGAAAAAGCCTCCAAATAATCCAATCTATCCCAGAATCAGTGATGTCATGCATTATGCTTCATTTATAAGCCTTTACTCAAGGAGCACCAATGATCTGTTTAGAATGATCATTTTAACTAGCTTAATACCTTGACATGTCTGCAATAAATCGTCTTTAACTATTGATTTAGAGCTCCAAATGACAAACGTCCAACGCCTACGTTAAGCTACTTCGATTTTCCATATTCTCATATGAATCCACCGCTCAATTGCGTTATGCCATGCATTATGCTTCATTTATAAGCCTTTACTCAAGGAGCACCATTGATCCGTTTAGAATGATCATTTTAACTAGCTGAATACCTTGACATGTCCGCACTAAATCGTCTTTAACTATTGATTTAGAGCCCTAAATGACAGAAGTCCAATGCCTACGTTAAGCTTGCTCAATTTTCCATATTGTGACATGAGTCAAACGCTTAATTTGCGTTATGCCATGCATTATGCTTCATTTATAAGCCTTTACTCAAGGAGCACCATTGATCAGTTGAGAATGATCAATTTAACTAGCTGATCAACTGGACATATCCGCACTAAATCGTTCCTAACTTTTGTTTTAGAGTTTAGAGTAAAATGAATCCAACGCCCGCGTTAAGCTAGCTATGTTTTCTATATTGTGACAAGATTTAAGACCAAAGTAGCTACGACAAAGCCTCCAAGAAATCCAATCTATCCCAAAATGCGTGATGCCATGCATTATGCTTCATTTGTAATCCTTTACTCAAGGAGCACCAATGATCAGCATAGAATGATCATTATAAGTACCCGATAAACTTGACATACCCGCACTAAATCATCCGTAACTTTTGATTTAGAGTTCAGAATGACACGAGTTTAACACCCACGTTAAGCTAGCACAATTTTCTATATTGTGACAAAGTTTGAGATTAAAAGAGTTAAGAAAAACTCTCCAAGTAAACCAATGTATCCCAAACTGCGTGATGCCATGCATTATGCTTCATTTTAAACCTTTACTCATGGAGTACCAATGATCAGTATAGAATGATCATTTTAACATGCCGATCAACTTGACATATTGGCAGTAAATCATCCGTAACTTTGGGTTTAGATTTCAAAATGATACGAATCTAACACCCACATTAAGCTAGCTCAATCTTCTATATTGTGACAAAATTTAAGCCTGAAATATATCCAATGTATCACAAACTGCGTATGCCATGCATTATGTTTCATTATAAGCCTTTACTGATGGAGCACCAATGATTAGTTTAGAATGATCTTTTAACTTGTCGATAAAGTTGACATATCCTCACTAAATTGTCCGTAACTCCAAATTTAAGGTTCAAAATGACACCAATCCAACATCCATGTTAGGCTATCTCAAGTTTCCAAAATGCGTGATGCATTATGTTTCATTTATAATCTTTTACTCCATGAACATCAATGATCAATTTAGATTGATTATTTAACTAGCCAATAAACTTGACATGTCCGTAATAAATCGTCCATAACTTTTGATTTGAAGTTCAGAATGATGCAAATGCAACGCCCACATTAACCTAGATCAATTTTGTATATTGTGACAAAACTTGTGACCCAAATACTTACGAAAAGCCTCCAAGTAATCCAATCTATCCGAAACTGCGTGATACCATGCATTATGCTTCATTTTTAATCCTTTGTTCGATGGGCACCAATGATAAGTTTAGAATGAACCTTTTAACCACCCAATCAACTTGTCATGTCCGCACTAAATTGTCCATAACTTTTTATTTAAAGTTCAGAGGGACACGAATCCAATGCCCATGTAAAGCTATCTCAATTTTCTGTATTGTGTCAAAATTTAAGACCGGAATATCTACAACAAAGCTCCCAAGTAATCCAATCTATACTGAACTTTATGATGCAATGCAGTATTGTTCGTTTTTAAACCTTTGTTCAATGGGCACCAATGATAGGTTTAGAATGATCAATTTAACAAGCCGAGAAACTTGTAATGTCCTCAATAAATCGTCCACAACTTTTGATTTAGAGTTCAGAGGGACACGAATCTACTGCCCACATTAAGCTAGATAAATTTCTATATTGTGATAAAATTTAAGACCAAAATATCTATGACAAATGCTCCAAGTAATCCAATTTGTCCAAAACTGCGTGATGCAAGTAAACTTACCGATCACCAATGATTAGTTTAGAATGATTACTGATGGAGCACCAGTTATTAGTTTAGAATGATCGTTTTAGCTTGCCGATCAAGTTGACATGTCCGCACTAAATCGTCCGTAACTCATGATTTAAAGTTCAAAATGATACAAATCCAAAGTGATGAGGACATCAGGTCGTACTTCCAGCCAGGAGACCAGACTGGCCGACCAGGAAGCTTGCCCGAGACAGCAGGACCATCTGGCGCGCCTGCCGGACCAGACAGTACCGCCGGACCTTCGACCTATAGGACCAGACCGGTCAACATCGCCGGCGGAAAGGCCCAAGCTTCCGGCACACTTGGTGGGGACGTGAATGACACCGCCGGCCCTCCTGATGACACCGCCGACTCCGGGATCAACTTGGCCGGTCCTGAAGTCATTCCGGCCAGTACCGCGCACAATCCAGCCGGTACAAGCCATTCAGCCGAGTACACGCACACTTCCACTTCTACACAAGAAGACTCGGACCAAATGAGCTACCAGCTCCAGGACATGCACTTAGAGGAAGTATCTACACCAGTGGTACCTCCAGGAGCAATGACAAGAAGCAGATCAAGAGCACTCTTCCACAAATTCAGCTTATGGGTCGACAAGCTTCTAGAGGAAGAGCAGCTAAGGACAATGGGCCAGAAGAGCAAATTAGAGTCCAAAGGCTTCTCAACAACACAAGGAACATCAGAGACTTGGGCTTTAGTGGCAAGAGAGGTCAGGGCCCAAAGATATTTAACCCTACTCCAAGTCGAAGACTAGGAGCAAGGCGCGTGCATGCCACAAGGACGGCCACCTTCCATTTCTTGGCCGTGAGGTGAGTTCAGGTAAGTTTACATTCGAATATATGCCTCTTTCTGTTTTGCAGGGTAGGATCTAGTTGCTTTACATTTTTGAGTCAAGAACATTTTAGGAATAGGTCCTTTTTCGGTTATGCACTTTTGTATATTTTCCTTTGTGCACTTTTGTAAACTTTCCTTTTTCTTTATTTGTGTCGACCCTAGAAGGTCAAGCTGTCGAGCATATTAATAAGGCTCCTTCCAGCATTGTAGTTCGACAACCTTTTTGATTATTAATAAAGTAGAACTTTTTCCCTACGAGCTTTCTCTCAAGAGAGACTTTTGCGCTTAGAACCTAGTTGAGACCAGCCCTCCTAGCTCTAAGTTTGTGATTTATCACGAGGTTCATCACCCCTCGTGTGGTTCACTTCACCCTTCCACCGTTTACCAACCAGAAAACCCCTATCCAGAAGCCTAAGGTTGAGTTTCTCACCTAATCTTCTACAAACAGCCCACGAGCACAAACAGCCCACGCGCATACATCCTTGAATCAAGGCTTGTATCATTTTGGTATCAGAGCTTAAAGCTCCTAAACCAGGTTGTTTCTATCCTTTTGCTTGTTTGTTTTGTGTTCTTGCATTAGTTTAAGTCGCATTCAAGAAAAATCAAAAAATAACCTCAAACTCCAAACCGAGTGCATCTAGCCTTCTACGTGTATCACTAGGGTTTAGATTCACTTTTGCATTGCCATTCACGTTTTCCTTTTTGTTTAATTCATATTTCCATTATTTTAAGTTAAATTAAAAGAAAAGAAAAAAAAGAAAAAAAAAATAGGAAAAATACTAAAAGATTTCGAATTGGACAGCTAGCAATAGTTGTCAAGAAAATTTCCTTTTATTCAAATATCCTTATATTCGAATTTTCCATTCCTTAGAATTTTCCTTTTTGCATTTTTTCGAATCTCTTATAAAAAAGAAAACCCTCCTAACAATTTAGGAGGCATAATTGTCTTCTTTCTTTGTAGCACACATGGGAGAAGAAATAGAGATGCAGCTGAAGCCATGATGGCCATGTTCACCACACTCCAAACACAACTCGCA
Source organism: Pugionium cornutum (assembly GCA_018901935.1). Classification (NCBI taxonomy): domain Eukaryota; kingdom Viridiplantae; phylum Streptophyta; class Magnoliopsida; order Brassicales; family Brassicaceae; genus Pugionium; species Pugionium cornutum. The sequence goes on from CM032155.1 coordinate 22,951,442, forward strand.
TCCATAGGCGAGAGGTTGGAGCGCGGAGAGACCAGTGAGATTCCAGGCCATAAGGCACGTGAGAGCTGAGCAAGACCGTCCTGAGGGTCCTGAGCACCTTAGGACACGGCACGAACAGGAGGAACCCCAGCCAGATGGAGATGAGGACACACAACCTCATAACTATCACCATAGGCCGAGAGGACCTCCACGGCAACCAGAGGCAGAAGATGATGGCTTTGAGCCATATGGTCTTCACCAGAGACCAAGAATGCCTCCTAGACATCATGAGGATGGAGATGAACACACCTATAACCGGGTAATTCATCCTGATGTTAAACTAACTCCTCCAAGTTTTGCAGGAAAAGTAGACCCCGAGGCTTACCTAGATTGGGAGAAGAATGGATCATATCTTTGATCACTACAACCAACCAGGACCTAGGAGAGTCTCAATGGCAGTAGCACAACTCACGGACAATGCCCTCATCTGGTGGGATCGTGAGGTATCTGACAGAAGGAGGAAGAGAATGAGGCCCATAGACTCATGGGTCGACATGAAAGACCTCATGCGACAAAGGTTTGTTCCACCTTACTTTCATAGGGATTTGCAACGACGTTTTCGTACTCTTAAGCAGGGTACCAGATCAGTAGAGGAGTACTATGAAGAGTTCGAGAGTTAAGGAACAGATTGGAGCTCAATGATGATGAAGAAGCATTGATGGCACAATTCTTGGATGGACTCCAAGAAAGGATCAGCTGCAAGGTGGAAAGGCAAATCTACAATGACTTCAAGGACTTGTTCCACCTATCTGTGCAAGCTGAACAGCACATCAAACGTAAGAGCCAAGACATCCGCAGCAAGCCTAAGACACCTTGGGCACCAAGCAACATGCCTAAGACAGTGGACAAAGGCAAAAGCATAGAGATCGAGTCAAGGTTCAAGAGCAAGCCTCCTGAACCCACCCGTGACCAGAGAGAGCCTGGTAAGTCTTCTAACCCTCAAAGATCACGTGACATAACTTGTTTCAAGTGTAGGGGACGTGGACACATCTCAAGGAGTGCCCAAACAACCGAGTCATGCTGATTACGGAGGCAGGAGAATATGAGTCCCAAGATGAAGAGGACTATGAACCAGAAGGAGAATATGGTGACATTGAGTACCCTGATGTGGGGAAGTGCTGGTCACTAGACGATCCTCAGTGCAATGGTGGATCCTTCAGAGACCATCCAAAGGGAGAACATCTTCCACAGCCGTTGCACCATCAAGGGAAAGGTATGTAACCTCATCATAGATGGTGGTTCTTGCACTAACGTGCTAGTGCGTATATGGTTGATAAGCTAGGTCTAGAGAGACAAGGCATCCTCGACCATATAGACTGAGATGGCTTGATGACAAAGTGGAGCTCAAGATCATGAGCAAGTCACTGTGCCATTCAGTGTGGGCAAGTACCAAGACCAGTCGTGCGACGTGGTGCCCATGCAAGCTGGCCATCTTCTACTAGGAAGACCATGGCAGTTTGACAAAGAGACCAGGCATGATGGCAGAACCAATCTCTACACCTTGTGCATGACAAGAGAAAGGTCAGCCTAGCTCCTCTTACACCTGCCCAAGTACATGAGCTACAACTCCAAATGAGTAAGGAAAGAAACTTGTCAAGTCTAACTTTCTTATTCAACCTAGTCATGTCCGGAGAGCTTTAGCCTCAAGGATTTAATGTTACTAATGGTTTTCAAGGAAGTGTTGAGTATAGAACAGGGACAGGTAGAGCTACCTCCTGAAGTAGCAACTCTCCTCAACAAATTCCAGGATGTATTTCCAGAGGAGATACCAGCAGGCTTGCCTCCTTTACGTGGCATAGAACACCAGATTGATCTAGTGCCCGGAGCAGCCCTGCCCAACCGCCAGCCTACCGGATGAGTCCAGAGGAGTCCAAGGAGCTTGAGAAGCAAGTCAAGGAGCTCCTGGAGAAAGGATATGTTCGAGAGAGCCTCAGTCCATGTGCTGTACCAGTGCTACTAGTGCCCAAGAAGGATGGGACTTGGCATGCGTGGACTGCCGAGCAATCAACAACATCACAGTCAAGTATAGGCATCCAATACCACGACTGGATGACATGCTAGATGAGCTGAGTGGAGCCACGGTCTCCAAGATAGACCTCAAAAGTGGATACCACCAGGTAAGAATGAAGGAAGGTGATGAGTGGAAGACTGCTTTCAAGACAAAGCAAGGGCTCTGAGTGGACAGTCATGCCATTTGGCTTGACTAATGCCCCAAGCACCTTCATGCCTTATGAACCAAGTTCTTAGGGCGTACATCAGTAAGTTTGTAGTAGTTTACTTTGATGACATACTTGTTTATAGTAAGTGCCTACGGAACACCTCACACATCTTGAGATGGTCCTTAAAACCCTTCGACAAGAAGAGCTTTATGCCAATCTCAAGAAGTGCACCTTTGTACTGATAAGCTTGTCTTTTAGGTTTTGTTGTGAGTTCACAGGGCCTACAGGTTGATGAAGAGAAGATTCGAGCCATACAAGAATGGCCAACACCAGGAAACATCAGCCAAGTAAGGAGCTTCCACGGACTGGCCAGCTTCTATAGGAGATTCGTGCCCAACTTCAGCAGTATTGCCTCACCACTGACAGTAGTGAAGAAGAACGTGGGATTCAGCTAAGCTCAGGAGAAGGCATTCAGGCCTTGAAGGACAGCCTTACACAGCACCAGTGAGGACTTCAACAAGACGTTTGAAGTGGAGTGTGATGGAATAGGCATAGGAGCAGTGCTAACCCAAGGAGGGAGACCAGTGGCATACTTCAGTGAGAAGCTAGGTGGTGCCTCACTGAACTACCCCACTTATGACAAGGAGCTATGCCCTTGTCCGAGCAAGACTTGGCAGCATTACTTGCTGTCCAAGGAGTTTGTGATCCACACTGATCACGAGACTCTCAAACACCTCAGAGGGCAAACCAATCTCAAGAGGAGACATGCCAGGTGGATGGAGTTCCATCAAGTACAAGAAGGGCAAAGACAATGTGGTAGCCGATGCACTATCAAGGAGGTTTGCCTTGATATCAACCATGGAGGCAAAGGTCCTAGGATTCGAGCACATCAAGGATCTATTGATGAGTCATGGCAAATTCTACATCCATGAGGGATTCTTGTTCGAGAAAGAAGGTGCATACCACAAGGATCACTAAGGAGCTTATCATCCGAGAAGCTCATGGAGGAGGACTCATGGGCCACTTTGGTGTCGACAAGACTCTAGCAGTGGTCAAGGAGCACTTCTACTGGGATGCATCACTTGCAAGAAGGCAAAGTTGCAACCTCACGGGTTGTATCTCCCACTGCCCATACCAACACATCCATGGGTGGACATCTCATGGATTTTGTTCTAGGTCTGCCAAGATCAACCACAAAGATGCAATCTTTGTAGTGGTGGACAGATTCTCCAAGATGGCACATTTCATCCCATGTGCCAATGTCAATGATGACAGCTGAGCTGTTCTTCACGGCTTCATGGAGTGCCAAGGACCATCCGACACCAAGTTCCTCAGCCATTTCTGAGGACCTTTGAGTGCACTTGCCATCCTCAAACCGATGGCCAAACTGAAGTTGTCAACAGGACTATCAACTCTTCTCACTAGGAAGAACCTAAAGACTGCCTGCCATTCATTGAGTTTCAGCAACCAAGAAGACCATTTGAAGTGGTATGCATTTGCCACCAGCTGAGATGACCAACCTCAAGAGCATCCAAAGCAGAGTTCATGTTACACCAGAAGGTAGCAGAACTTGGAGAAGAGGGACAGTACGTGACTCATGCCAACCAAACCAGGAGTTCTAGCACCAAGAGGAGATGGACCATTCAGAGTGCTGAGAGGATGATTGAGTTTAATGTGGATGGACTTTCCATGGATGGTTTTGAGGACTGATGAGGACATCCGTTGCTTCATCAGTAGATGTCAACAAGAGGCCCAACACAACCAGATGAGATCAACCAAGTTTTTGCGACTATGAGCTACCAGCTCATGGAGGAAGCAGTTATAGATGTTCAGCCCAATCTAAGGATCTATTCAGAGACTTCCTGGTTTGTGGCCAGACAGTAGGATCACAGTCAAGGGAATAGGTAGGAGTTCAAACAAGCAGGGTAGATAAGAAGAGCTCCAAGGAGTTCAGTGGAGAGAAGCAGCACAACCAGGGCCCGGAGCACGATACCCTACGACACACAAAGGAAGAGAGGTCCAGGCCCAGAAGGCCCATGCCCTCAGGGCCCAGGAACCGGTCTCGACAGCCAGATACCCACTTGCGATTCGTTTGGTGGGGAGGGTGGCCGAAAATCAAGAGGAAACAGAAAAGGCCCGGAAAAGCAGGTATCAATGGGGAAAAAACAACGGGAGTGTTGTTTAAATTACAAATGGATGAGGGCCCGAGAAAAGAAGCTATCACTCAGGATACTAGGGAAGAACTTGAACAGCTGAACCCTGGCCAAGAGCACGACTAGTCCGGTCGTGGCCAATGTGCCAAAAACGCCAACGTTCATTCACCACCAAGGTAGCTCTGGAAAGTGGAAGGACTTCCAGAACTGGGCACAGGAGGTAGATCACCAGGGGAAGGGGAGGATTTTCAAAAAAAGGAGTTCCAAGAGCAAGAGGAGAAGCCTTCAGTGCTGCTGGAACCCCTGACCGAAGATGCAGTTCCACAAGGGCCACCTTAGTTCCAACACGAAAGGAAAGAGGAAAAACAAAGAAGGAAGGGATGAGGAGATGCAGGTCCACCCGTTGACAGAGCACCACCTGGGCCAGGAATGAAATGATGAGGACATCAGGTACATCCAGCCAGGAGACCAGACTGGCCGACCAGGAAGCTTGCCCGAGACAGCAGGACCATCTGGCGCCTGCCGGACCAGACAGTACCGCCGACCTCGACCTATAGGACCAGACCGGTCAACATCGCCGGAGAGGCCCAAGCTTCCGGCACACTTGGTGGGGACGTGAATGACACCGCCGGTCCCCTGATGACACCGCCGACTGGGATCAACTTGGCGGTCCTGAAGTCATTCCGCCAGTACCCACAATCCAGCCGGTACAGGCCATCCAGCCGAGTACACGCACTTCCACTTCTACACAAGAGGACTCGGACCAAATGAGCTACCAGCTCCAGGACATGCACTTAGAGGAAGTATCTACACCAGTGGTACCTCCAGGAGCAATGACAAGAAGCAGATCAAGAGCACTCTTCCACAAATTCAGCTTATGGGTCGACAAGCTTCTAGAGGAAGAGCAGCTAAGGACAATGGGCCAGAAGAGCAAATTAGAGTCCAAAGGCTTCTCAACAACACAAGGAACATCAGAGACTTGGGCTTTAGTGGCAAGAGAGGTCAGGGCCCAAAGATATTTAACCCTACTCCAAGTCGAAGACTAGGAGCAAGGCTGCATGCCACAAGGACGGCCACCTTCCATTTCTTGGCCGTGAGGTGAGTTAAGGTAAGTTTACATTCAATATATGCCTCTTTCTGTTTTGCAGGGTAGGATCTAGTTGCTTTACATTTTGAGTCAAGAACATTTTAGGAATAGGTCCTTTTTCGTTATACACTTTTGTATCTTTTCCTTTTGTGCACTTTTGTAAACTTTCCTTTTCTTATTTGTCGACCCTAGAAGGTCAAGCTGTCGAGCATATTAATAAGGCTCCTTCCAGCATTGTAGTTCGACAACCTTTTGATTATTAATAAAGTAGAACTTTTTCCCAAGTTTTCTCTCAAGAATCTTGCGCTTAGAACCTAGTTGAGACCAGCCCTCCTAGCTCTAAGTTTGTGATTTATCACGAGGTTCATCACCCTCGTGTGGTTCACTTCACCCTTCCATCGTTTACCAACCAGAAAACCCCTATCCAGAAGCCTAAGGTTGAGTTTCTCACCTAATCTTCTACAAACAGCCCACGCATACATCCTTGAATCAAGGCTTGTATCATTTTGGTATCAGAGCTTAAAGCTCCTAAACCAGGTTGTTTCTATCCTTTTGCTTGTTTTGTTATTTGTTCTTGCATTAGTTTAAGTCGTATTCAAGAAAAATCAAAAAAACAACATCAAACTCCAAACCGAGTGCATCTAGCCTCCTACGTGTATCACTAGGGTTTAGATTCACTTTTGCATTGTCTTTCACGTTTTCCTTTTTGTTTAATTCATATTTCGATTAATTTTAAGTTAATTAAAAAGAAAAAGAAAAGAAAAAAAGGAAAGAAAAGAGAATAGGAAAATACCCAAGATATTTCGAATTGGACAGCTAGCACAAGTTGTCTAGGAAGTTTCCTTTTTCTTGTAGTCGAATTTCCTTTCCTTAAGATTTTTCCTTTTTGCATTTTTTTCAAACCCATATAAAAAGAAAACCCTCCTAATAATTTAGGAGCACCCTAATTGTCTTCTTCTTTGTAGCACACCATGGGAGAAGAGAATAGAGACGCAGCTGAAGCCATGATGGCCATGTTCACCACACTCCAAACACAACTCGCATCCATAGGCGAGAGGTTGGAGCGCATGGAAAGACCAGTAAGATTCCAGGCCATAAGGCACGTGAGAGCTGAGCCAGATCGTCCTGAGGGTCCTGAGTACCGGCACCAACAGGAGGAACCCCAGCCAGATGGAGATGAGGACACGCAACCTCATAACTATCACCATAGGCCGAGAGGACCTCCACGGCAACCAGAGGCAGAAGATGATGGCTTTGAGCCATATGGTCTTCACCAGAGACCAAGAATGCCTCCTAGACGTCATGAGGATGGAGATGAACACACCTATAACCGGGTAATTCATCCTGATGTTAAACTAACTCCTCCAACTTTTGCAGGAAAAGTAGACCCGAGGCTTACCTAGATTGGGAGAAGCGAATGGATCATATCTTTGATCACTACAACCAACCAGGACCTAGGAGAGTCTCAATGGCAAGTGAGGTATCTGACAGAAGGAGGAAGAGAATGAGGCCCGTAGACTCATGGGTCGACATGAAAGACCTCATGCGACAAAGGTATGTTCCACCTTACTTCCATAGGGATTTGCAACGACGTTTTGTACTCTTAAGCAGGGTACCAGATCAGTAGAGGAGTACTATGAAGAGTTCGAGAGGTTAAGGAACAGATTGGAGCTCAATGATGATGAAGAAGCATTGATGGCAAAATTCTTGGATGGACTCCAAGAAAGGATCAGCCGCAAGGTGGAAAGGCAAATCTACAATGACTTCAAAGACTTGTTCCACCTATCTGTGCAAGCTGAGCAGCACATCAAACGTAAGAGCCAAGACATCCGCAGCAAGCCTAAGACACCTTGGGCACCAAGCAATATGCCTAAGACCGTAGACAAAGGCAAAAGCGTAGAGATCGAGTCGAGGTTCAAGAGCAAGCCTCCTGAACCCACCCGTGACCAGAGAGAGCCTGGTAAGTCTTCTAACCTCAAAGATCACGTGACATAACTTGTTTCAAGTGCAGGAGACGTGGACACATCTCAAGGGAGTGCCCAAACAACCGAGTCATGCTGATTACGGAGGCAGGAGAATATGAGTCCCAAGATGAAGAGGACAATGAACCAGAAGGAGAGTACGGTGACATTGAGTACCCTGATGTGGGGGAAGTGCTGGTCACTAGACGGATCCTCAGTGCAATGGTGGATCCTTCAGGAGACCATCCAAAGGGAGAACATCTTCCACAGCCGTTGCACCATCAAGGAAAGGTATGTAACCTCATCATAGATGGTGGTTCTTGCACTAACGTTGCTAGTGCGTATATGGTTGATAAGCTAGGTCTAGAGAGGACACGGCATCCTCGACCATATAGACTGAGATGGCTTGATGACAAAGTGGAGCTCAAGATTCATGAGCAAGTCACTGTGCCATTCAGTGTGGGCAAGTACCAAGACCAGGTCGTGCGACGTGGTGCCCATGCAAGCTGGCCATCTTCTACTAGGAAGACCATGGCAGTTTGACAAAGAGACCAGGCATGATGGCAGAACCAATCTCTACACCTTCGTGCATGACAAGAGAAAGGTCAGCCTAGCTCCTCTTACACCTGCCCAAGTACATGAGCTACAACTCCAAATGAGTAAGGAAAAGAAACTTGTCAAGTCTAACTTTCTTATTCAACCTAGTCATGTCCGGAGAGCTTTAGCCTCAAGGACTTAATGTTACTAATGGTTTTCAAGGAAGTGTTGAGTATAGAACAGGGACAGGTAGAGCTACCTCATGAAGTAGCAACACTCCTCAACAAATTCCAGGATGTATTTCCAGAGGAGATACCAGCAGGCTTGCCTCCTTTACGTGGCATAGAACACCAGATTGATCTAGTGCCCGGAGCAGCCCTGCCCAACCGGCCAGCCTACCGGATGAGTCCAGAGGAGTCCAAGGAGCTTGAGAAGCAAGTCAAGGAGCTCCTGGAGAAAGGATATGTTCGAGAGAGCCTCAGTCCATGTGCTGTACCAGTGCTACTAGTGCCCAAGAAGGATGGGACTTGGCGCATGCGTGGACTGCCGAGCAATCAACAACATCACAGTCAAGTATAGGCATCCAATACCACGACTGGATGACATGCTAGATGAGCTGAGTGGAGCCACGGTCTTCCAAGATAGACCTCAAAAGTGGATACCACCAGGTAAGAATGAAGGAAGGTGATGAGTGGAAGACTGCTTTCAAGACAAAGCAAGGGCTCTGAGTGGACAGTCATGCCATTTGGCTTGACTAATGCCCCAAGCACCTTCATGCCTTATGAACCAAGTTCTTAGGGCGCACATCAGTAAGTTTGTGGTAGTTTATTTTGATGACATACTTGTTTATAGTAAGTGCCTACGGGAACACCTCACACATCTTGAGATGGTCCTTAAAACCCTTCGACAAGAAGAGCTTTATGCCAATCTCAAGAAGTGCACCTTTGTACTGATAAGCTTGTCTTTTTAGGTTTTGTTGTGAGTTCACAGGGCCTACAGGTTGATGAAGAGAAGATTCGAGCCACACAAGAATGGCCAACACCAGGAAACATCAGCCAAGTAAGGAGCTTCCACGGACTGGCCAGCTTCTATAGGAGATTCGTGCCCAACTTCAGCAGTATTGCCTCACCACTGACGGCAGTAGTGAAGAAGAACGTGGGATTCAGCTGGGGAGAAGCTCAGGAGAAGGCATCCCAGGCCTTGAAGGACAGCCTCACACACGCACCAGTGCTAGTCCTTCCCGACTTCAACAAGACGTTTGAAGTGGAGTGTGATGCCTCTGGAATAGGCATAGGAGCAGTGCTAACTCAAGGAGGGAGACCAGTGGCATACTTCAGTGAGAAGCTAGGTGGTGCCTCACTGAACTACCCCACTTATGACAAGGAGCTCTATGCCCTTGTCCGAGCATTGGAGACTTGGCAGCATTACTTGCTGTCCAAGGAGTTTGTGATGCACACTGATCACGAGACTCTCAAACACCTCAGAGGGAAAACCAATCTCAAGAGTAGACATGCCAGGTGGATGGAGTTCATAGAGACCTTCCCGCACATCATCAAGTACAAGAAGGGCAAAGATAATGTGGTAGCCGATGCACTATCAAGGAGGTTTGCTTTGATATCAACCATGGAGGCAAAGGTCCTAGGATTCGAGCACATCAAGGATCTATACAAGGATGATCCTGACCTTGCTGAGAGCTACAAGGAAGCACAGGGAGTCATGGCAAATTCTACATCCATGAGGGATTTTGTTCGAGAAAGAAGGCTGTGCATACCACAGGATCACTAAGGGAGCTTATCATCCGAGAAGCTCATGTCATGGGCCACTTTGGTGTCGACACTCTAGCAGTGGTCAAGAGCACTTCTACTGGCCACACACATTGTGCAAGATGCACCACTTGCAAGAAGGCAAAGTCCCGAGTGCAACCTCACGGGTTGTATCTCCCACTGCCCATACCAACACATCCATGGGTGGAAATCTCGATGGATTTTGTTCTAGGTCTGCCCAAGATCAACCACAAAGATGCAATCTTTGTAGTGGTGGACAGATTCTCCAAGATGGCACACTTCATCCCATGTGCCAATGTCAATGATGCCACACAAACAGCTGAGCTGTTCTTCAGGGAGATAGTATGGCTTCATGGAGTGCCAAGGACCATCGTATCAGATAGGGACACAAAGTTCCTCAGCCATTTCTGGAGGACCCTTTGGAGAAAACTAGGCACGAAGCTACTCTTCTCAACCACTTGCCATCCTCAAACCGATGGCCAAACTGAAGTTGTCAACAGGACCCTATCAACTCTTCTCAGAACAACACTAGGGAAGAACCTAAAGACTTGGGTGAGTGCCTGCCATTCATTGAGTTCGCCTACAACCGAGCTGTGCACTCAGCAACTAAGAAGACCCCATTTGAAGTGGTATACGGTTTCAACCCTCTCACCCCATTGGAGGAAACACCACTGCCACCAGCTGAGATGACCAACCTCAACGGAGCATCCAAAGCAGAGTTCATAAGGAGGTTACACCAGAAGGTAGCAGAGAACTTGGAGAAGAGGACCGGACAGTACGTGACTCATGCCAACATGGGAAGAAGGGAGGTGATCTTTCAACCAGGCGATTGGGTGTGGCTACACCTACGTAAGGAGAGGTTTCCAAACCTAAGGAGTTCCAAGCTAGCACCAAGAGGAGATGGACCATTCAGAGTGCTCGAGAGGATCAACAAAACCGCCTACCGGATCGAGCTTCCAGATGAGTTTAATGTGTCCAATACATTTAATGTTACTGACTTGGCCCCTTTCCATGCAGATGAACCAGTTTTGAGGACAAAACCTACTGAAGAGGGAGGGAATGATGAGGACATCAGGTCGTACATCCAGCCAGGAGACCAGACTGGCCAACCAGGAAGCGTGCCCGAGACAGCAGGACCATCTGGCGCGCCTGCCGGACCAGACAGTACCGCCGGACCCTCGACCTATAGGACCAGACCGGTCAACATTGCCGGCGGAGAGGCCCAAGCTTCCGGCACACTTGGTGGGGACGTGAATGACACCGCCGGTCCCTCTGATGACACCGCCGACTCTGGGATCAACTTGGCCAGTCCTGAAGTCATTCCGGCCAGTACCGCGCACAATCCAGCCGGTACAGGCCATCCAGCCGAGTACACGCACACTTCCACCTCTACACAAGAGGACTCGGACCAAATGAGCTACCAGCTCCAGAACATGCACTTAGAGGAAGTATCTACACCAGTGGTACCTCCAGGAGCAATGACAAGAAGCAGATCAAGAGCACTCTTCCACAAATTCAGCTTATGGGTCGACAAGCTCCTAGAGGAAGAGCACCTAAGGACAATGGGCCAGAAGAGCAAATTAGAGTCCAAAGGCTTCTCAACAACACAAGGAACATCAGAGACTTGGGCTTTAGTGGCAAGAGAGGTCAGGGCCCAAAGATATTTAACCCTACTCCAAGTCGAAGACTAGGAGCAAGGCGCGTGCATGCCACAAGGACGACCACCTTCCATTTCTTGGCCGTGAGGTGAGTTAAGGTAAGTTTACATTCGAATATATGCCTCTTTCTGTTTTGCAGGGTAGGATCTAGTTGCTTTACATTTTTGAGTCAAGAACATTTTAGGAATAGGTCCTTTTTCGGTTATGCACTTTTGTATATTTTCCTTTGTGCACTTTTGTAAACTTTCCTTTTTCTTTATTTGTGTCGACCCTAGAAGGTCAAGCTGTCGAGCATATTAATAAGGCTCCTTCCAGCATTGTAGTTCGACAACCTTTTTGCTAATTAATAAAGATCGAATTTTCTTTACAAGTTATTCTCTCAAAGAAGCTTGTGCGCTTAGAACCTAGTTGAGACCAGCCCTCCTAGCTCTAAGTTTGTGATTTATCACGAGGTTCATCACCCCTCGTGTGGTTCACTTCACCCTTCCATCTCTTACCAACCAGAAAACCCCCATCCAGAAGCCTAAGGTAGAGTTTCTCACCTAATCTTCTACAAACAGCCCACGCGCATACATCCTTGAATCAAGGCTTGTATCAATTTTGGTATCAGAGCTTAAAGCTCCTAAACCAGGTTGTTTCTATCCTTTTGCTTGTTTTGTTTTGTGTTCTTGCATTAGTTTAAGTCGCATTCAAGAAAAATCAAAAAACAACATCAAACTCCAAACCGAGTGCATCTAGCCTCCTACGTGTATCACTAGGGTTTAGATTCACTTTTGCATTGCACGTTTTCCTTTTGTTTAATTCATATTTCCTTTATTTTAAGTTAATTAAAAGAAAAGAAAAGAAAATAGAAAAGATACTAAAAGAATTGAATTGGACAGCTAGCACAAGTTGTCTAGGAAGTTTCCTTTTTTCAATTTCCTTTCTTTAGAATTTTTCCTTTTGCATTTTTTCAAACCATATAAAAAGAAAACTCTCCTAATAATTTAGGAGCACCCTAATTGTCTTCTTTCTTTGTAGCACACATGGGAGAAGAGAATAGAGACGCAGCTGAAGCCATGATGGCCATGTTCACCACACTCCAAACACAACTCGCATCCATAGGCGAGAGGTTGGAGCGTGGAGAGACCAGTAAGATTCCAGGCCATAAGGCACGTGAGAGCTGAGCCAGATCGTCCTGAGGGTCCTGAGTACCTTAGGACACGGCACGAACAGGAGGAACCCCAGCCAGATGGAGATGAGGACACGCAACCTCATAACTATCACCATAGGCCGAGAGGACCTCCACGGCAACCAGAGGCAGAAGATGATGGCTTTGAGCCATATGGTCTTCACCAGAGACCAAGAATGCCTCCTAGACGTCATGAGGATGGAGATGAACACACCTATAACCGGGTAATTCATCCTGATGTTAAACTAACTCCTCCAACTTTTGCAGGAAAAGTAGACCCCGAGGCTTACCTAGATTGGGAGAAGAATGGATCATATCTTTGATCACTACAACCAACCAGGACCTAGGAGAGTCTCAATGGCAGTAGCACAACTCACGGACAATGCCCTCATCTGGTGGGATCGTGAGGTATCTGACAGAAGGAGGAAGAGAATGAGCCCAGACTCATGGGTCGACATGAAAGACCTCATGCGACAAAGGTATGTTCCACCTTACTTTCATAGGGATTTGCAACGACGTTTGTACTCTTAAGCAGGGTACCAGATCAGTAGAGGAGTACTATGAAGAGTTCGAGAGGTTAAGGAACAGATTGGAGCTCAATGATGATGAAGAAGCATTGATGGCACAATTCTTGGATGGACTCCAAGAAAGGATCAGCTGCAAGGTGGAAAGGCAAATCTACAACGACTTCAAGGACTTGTTCCACCTATCTGTGCAAGCTGAACAGCACATCAAACGTAAGAGCCAAGACATCCGCAGCAAGCCTAAGACACCTTGGGCACCAAGCAACATGCCTAAGACAGTGGACAAAGGCAAAAGCGTAGAGATCGAGTCAAGGTTCAAGAGCAAGCCTCCTGAACCCACCCGTGACCAGAGAGAGCCTGGTAAGTCTTCTAACCCTCAAAGATCACGTGACATAACTTGTTTCAAGTGTAGGGGACGTGGACACATCTCAAGGGAGTGCCCAAACAACCGAGTCATGCTGATTACGGAGGCAGGAGAATATGAGTCCCAAGATGAAGAGGACAATGAACCAGAAGGAGAGTACGGTGACATTGAGTACCCTGATGTGGGGGAAGTGCTGGTCACTAGACGTATCCTCAGTGCAATGGTGGATCCTTCAGAGACCATCCAAAGGGAGAACATCTTCCACAGCCGTTGCACCATCAAGGAAAGGTATGTAACCTCATCATAGATGGTGGTTCTTGCACTAACGTTGCTAGTGCGTATATGGTTGATAAGCTAGGTCTAGAGAGGACACGGCATCCTCGACCATATAGACTGAGATGGCTCGATGACAAAGTGGAGCTAAAGATCCATGAGCAAGTCATTGTACCATTCAGTGTGGGCAAGTACCAGGATCAAGTCGTGTGCGACGTGGTGCCCATGCAAGCTGACCATCTTCTACTAGGAAGACCATGGCAGTTTGACAAAGAGACCAGGCATGATGGCCGAACCAATCTCTACACCTTCGCGCATGACAAGAGAAAGGTCAGCCTAGCTCCTCTTACACCTGCCCAAGTACATGAGCTACAACTCCAAATGAGTAAGGAAAAGAAACTTGTCAAGTCTAACTTCCTTATTCAACCTAGTCATGTCCGGAGAGCTTTAGCCTCCAAGGACTTAATGTTACTAATGGTTTTCAAGGAAGTGTTGAGTATAGAACAGGGACAGGTAGAGCTACCTCATGAAGTAGCAACACTCCTCAACAAATTCCAGGATGTATTTCCAGAGGAGATACCAGCAGGCTTGCCTCCTTTACGTGGCATAGAACACCAGATTGATCTAGTGCCCGGAGCAGCCCTGCCCAACCGGCCAGCCTACCGGATGAGTCCAGAGGAGTCCAAGGAGCTTGAGAAGCAAGTCAAGGAGCTCCTGGAGAAAGGATATGTTCGAGAGAGCCTCAGTCCATGTGCTGTACCAGTGCTACTAGTGCCCAAGAAGGATGGGACTTGGCGCATGCGTGGACTGCCGAGCAATCAACAACATCACAGTCAAGTATAGGCATCCAATACCACGACTGGATGACATGCTAGATGAGCTGAGTGGAGCCACGGTCTTCCAAGATAGACCTCAAAAGTGGATACCACCAGGTAAGAATGAAGGAAGGTGATGAGTGGAAGACTGCTTTCAAGACAAAGCAAGGGCTCTACGAGTGGACAGTCATGCCATTTGGCTTGACTAATGCCCCAAGCACCTTCATGCCTTATGAACCAAGTTCTTAGGGCGTACATCAGTAAGTTTGTGGTAGTTTACTTTGATGACATACTAGTTTATAGTAAGTGCCTACGGGAACACCTCACACATCTTGAGATGGTACTTAAAACCCTTCGACAAGAAGAGCTTTATGCCAATCTCAAGAAGTGCACCTTTTGTACTGATAAGCTTGTCTTTTTAGGTTTTGTTGTGAGTTCACAGGGCCTACAGGTTGATGAGAGAAGATTCGAGCCATACAAGAATGGCCAACACCAGGAAACATCAGCCAAGTAAGGAGCTTCCACGGACTGGCCAGCTTCTATAGGAGATTCGTGCCCAACTTCAGCAGTATTGCCTCACCACTGACGGCAGTAGTGAAGAAGAACGTGGGATTCAGCTGGGGAGAAGCTCAGGAGAAGGCATTCCAGGCCTTGAAGGACAGCCTTACACACGCACCAGTGCTAGTCCTTCCCGACTTCAACAAGACGTTTGAAGTGGAGTGTGATGCCTCTGGAATAGGCATAGGAGCAGTGCTAACCCAAGGAGGGAGACCAGTGGCATACTTCAGTGAGAAGCTAGGTGGTGCCTCACTGAACTACCCCACTTATGACAAGGAGCTCTATGCCCTTGTCCGAGCATTGGAGACTTGGCAGCATTACTTGCTGTCCAAGGAGTTTGTGATCCACACTGATCACGAGACTCTCAAACACCTCAGAGGGCAAACCAATCTCAAGAGGAGACATGCCAGGTGGATGGAGTTCATAGAGACCTTCCGACATCATCAAGTACAAGAAGGGCAAAGACAATGTGGTAGCCGATGCACTATCAAGGAGGTTTGCCTTGATATCAACCATGGAGGCAAAGGTCCTAGGATTCGAGCACATCAAGGATCTATACAAGGATGATCCTGACCTTGCTGAGAGCTACAAGGAGTGTAGCACAGGAGTCATGGCAAATTCTACATCCATGAGGGATTCTTGTTCCGAGAAAGAAGGCTGTGCATACCACAAGGATCACTAAGGGAGCTTATCATCCGAGAAGCTCATGGAGGAGGACTCATGGGCCACTTTGGTGTCGACAAGACTCTAGCAGTGGTCAAGGAGCACTTCTACTGGCCACACATCAAGAGGACAGTAGAAGCACATTGTGCAAGATGCATCACTTGCAAGAAGGCAAAGTCCCGAGTGCAACCTCACGGGTTGTATCTCCCACTGCCCATACCAACACATCCATGGGTGGACATCTCGATGGATTTTGTTCTAGGTCTGCCAAGATCAACCACAAAGATGCAATCTTTGTAGTGGTGGACAGATTCTCCAAGATGGCACACTTCATTCCATGTGCCAATGTCAATGATGCCACAAAAACAGCTGAGCTGTTCTTAAGGGAGATAGTTCGGCTTCATGGAGTGCCAAGGACCATCATATCAGACAGGGACACCAAGTTCCTCAGTCATTTCTGGAGGACCTTTTGGAGAAATCTAGGCACGAAGCTACTCTTCTCTACCACCTACCATCCTCAAACCGATGGCCAAACTGAAGTTGTCAACAGGACACTACCAACTCTTCTCAGGACTACACTAGGGAAGAACCTAAAGACTTGGGTGGAGTGCCTGCCATTCATTGAGTTCGCCTACAACCGAGCCGTGCACTCAGCAACCAAGAAGAACCCATTTGAAGTGGTATACGGTTTCAACCCTCTCACCCCATTGGAGCAAACACCACTGCCACCAGCTGAGATGACCAACCTCAACGGAGCATCCAAAACAGAGTTCATAAGGAGGTTACACCAGAAGGTAGCAGAGAACTTGGAGAAGAGGACCGACAGTACGTGACTCATGCCAACAAAGGAAGAAAGGAGGTGATCTTTCAACCAGGCGATTGGGTGTGGCTAAACCTACGGCAGGAGAGGTTCCCAAACCTAAGGAGTTCCAAGCTAGCACCAAGAGGAGATGGACCATTCAGAGTGCTCGAGAGGATCAACAACAACGCCTACCAGATCGAGCTTCCAGGTGAGTTTAATGTGTCCAATACGCTTAATGTTACTGACTTGGCCCCTTTCCATGCAGATGAACCAGTTTTGAGGACAAAACCTACTGAAGAGGGAGGGAATGATGAGGACATCAGGTCGTATATCCAGCCAGGAGACCAGACTGGCCGACCAGGAAGCTTGCCCGAGACAGCAGGACCATCTGGCGCGCCTGCCGGACCAGACAGTACCGCCGGACCCTCGACCTATAGGACCAGACCGGTCAACATCGCCGGGCGGAGAGGCCCAAGCTTCCGGCACACTTGGTGGGGACGTGAATGACACCGCCGGTCCCCCTGATGACACCGCCGACTCCGGGATCAACTTGGCCAGTCCTGAAGTCATTCCGGCCAGTACCGCGCACAATCCAGCCGGTACAGGCCATCCAGCCGAGTACACGCACATTTCCACTTCTACACAAGAGGACTCGGACCAAATGAGCTACCAGCTCCAGGACATGCACTAGAGGAAGTATCTACACCAGTGGTACCTCCAGGAGCAATGACAAGAAGCAGATCAAGAGCACTCTTCCACAAATTCAGCTTATGGGTGGACAAGCTCCTAGAGGAAGAGCAGCTAAGGACAATGGGCCAGAAGAGCAAATTAGAGTCCAAAGGCTTCTCAACAACACAAGGAACATCAGAGACTTGGGCTTTAGTGGCAAGAGAGGTCAGGGCCCAAAGATATCTAACCCTACTCCAAGTCAAGACTAGGAGCAAGGCGCTGCATGCCACAAGGACGCCACCTTCCATTTCTTGGCCGTGAGGTAAGAGGTAAGTTTACATTAATATATGCCTCTTTCTGTTTTGCAGGGTAGGATCTAGTTGCTTTACATTTTTGAGTCAAAAACATTTTAGGAATAGGTCCTTTTCGGTTATGCACTTTTGTATTTTTCCTTTTGTGCACTTTTGTAAACTTTCCTTTTCTTATTTGAGTCGACCTAGAAGGTCAAGCTGTCATATTAATAAGGCTCCTTCCCAGCATTGTAGTTCACAACCTTTTTGATATTAATAAAGTAGGACTTTCTTGCAACAAGTTTTCTCTGTAAGAATCTTGTGCGCTTAGAACCTAGTTGAGACCAGCCCTCCTAGCTCTAAGTTTGTGATTTATCACGAGGTTCATCACCCCTCGTGTGGTTCACTTCACCCTTCCATCGATTACCAACCAGAAAACCCCTATCCAGAAGCCTAAGGTTGAGTTTCTCACCTAATCTTCTACAAACAGCCCACGCATACATCCTTGAATCACCTTTTGATTTAGAGTTCTAGCTCAGATTCTATATTATGACAAAATTTAAGATCAAATAAGCTACGATAAAGACTCAGAGTAAACCAATCTATTCCAAATTGTGTGTTGCCATGCATTATGATTCATTTTGAAAACCTTTGTTCGATGGGCACCTATGATAAGTTCCGAATGATCAATTTAACAAATAGATAATCTTGACATGTCCTCAATAAATTATCCATTTCTTTTGATTTAGAGTTCCAAGGAACACGAATCTAACACCCACGTTAAGCTAGCTCAACTTTCTGTATTGTAACAAAAATTAAGAACGAAATATCTAAAATAAAGCCTCCAAGTAATCCAATCAATCCTAAACTGGGTGATGCCATTACCCTTCATTTGCAATCCTTTGCAACATGAGCACCAATGATCAGTTTAGAATGACACAAATCAAGTGTCCACATTAAGATAGCTCAGTTTTCTATATTGTGACAAAATTTAATACCGAAATAGTTATGGCAAAGCTTCTAGGTAGTCCAATCAATTCCAAATTGTGTGATGCCATGCATTATGCCTAATTTGTAATACTTTGCTCAAGGAGCACCAATGATCAGTTTAGATTGATCATTTTACGTAGCCGATCAACTTGTTATGTCCGCACTAAATCATCTTTAACTTTTATTAAGAGCTCAAATGTCATGAATCCATCGCCCTCATTAAACTAGCTAAGTTTTCCATATCGTGACAACATTGAAACTGAAAGAGTTAGACAAAGCCTCAAAGAATGCAATATATCCCAAACTGACTAATGTCATACATCATGCTTCATTTATAAGCCTTTGCTGAAGGAGTACCAATGATCAGTTTAGAATGATCATTTTAACTAGCCGATCGACTTGTCATGTCTACACTAAATCTTCTGTAGGTAATGATTTAGAGTTCAGAGTGACAGGAATCCAACGTCCATATTAATCTAGCTCAATGTTCAATATTGTGACAAGATTGAGACTGAAAGAGCTTCCACAAAGCCTTCAAGTAATCCAATGTATCCCGAACTGTGTGATGTCATGCAATATCCTTCATTTATAAACCCTTACTACAGGAGCACCAATGATCAGTTTAGAGTGATCATTTTAACAGGCCATTCAACTTGACATGTCGGCATTAAATCGTCTGTAACTTTTGATTTAGAGTACAGAATGACAAGAATCGAAAGCCATGTTAATCCAGTTCAATTTTCTATATTGTGACAAAATTTAAGACTAAAATAGCTACGACAAAGCCTCCAAGTAATCAAATCTATCTCCAGCTGCGCGATGTCATGAATTATGCTTTCTTTGTAATGCTTTGCTCAATGAGCAACAGTGATCATCTTAAAAAGATCAATTTAACTGGCTGATGAACTTGATATGTATGCACTAAATCGTCATTAACTTTTGATTTAGAGTCCCGAATCACACGAATCGAATGCCCACGTTAAGCTAGCTCAATTTACTATGTTGTGAGAACATTTGAGACTGACACAGCTACCATAAAGCCTTCAAGTAATCCAATCTATCATAAGCTGTGTGATGCCATACATTTAGCTTCATTTATAAGCCTTTACTCAAGGAGTACTAATGATCAATTTAGAACGTTCAGTTTAAAATGATTATTTTAACTGGAAAATGAATTTGAAATGTCCGCACTAAATCGTCTGTAACTTTAGAATGACACGAATCCAACATCCCGTTAAGCTGGTTCAGTTATCTATACTGTTAAATAATTTTGGACCGATATAGCTAGGAAATATCCTCCAATTAACCCAATGTATCCCAAACTGCGTGATGCCATCCATTATGCCTCATTAACAATCCTATAATCAAGGAGCACTAAGGATCAGTTTAGAATGATCATGTTAAATGGATGATCAACTTGACATGTCCGCACTAAATGGTCCGTAAATTTTGAGTTAGAGTTCTGTAAGACATGAATCATATGCCCACGTTAAGCTATCTCAATTTTCTATATTGTGACAAAATTTAAGAACGAAATAGCTACGACAAAGCATCCAAGTAATCGAATCAATCACAAATTGCGTGATGCCATGCATTATGCTTCATTTTTAAGCCTTTACTCAAGGAAATTCAATGATCAGTTTAGTATGATCATTTTAACTAGCTGATAAACTTGACATGTCCGCATTAAATCGTCTTTAACTTTTGATTTAGAGATCAAAATGACATGGCTCCAACGACGACATTAACCTAGCTCAATGTTCCATATGGTGACAACTTTTAAGACGGGAAGAGCTACGAGAAAGCCTACAAGCACTCCCATGTATCCCAAACTGCGTGATGTCATGCATTATGCATCATTTATAGGCCTTTAATCAAATAGTACCAATGATCAGCTTAGAATGATAAATTTAACTAGCCGATCAACTTGATATGTCCGCACTAAATCGTCTTTAACTATTGATATAGAGCTCACGATGACTTGAATCCAATGTCCAGGTTAAGCTAACTCACTTTTCTATTTTGTTAAATGATTTAGGACCGAAATAGCTACAATAAAGCCTTGAATTAATCCAATATATCCCAAACTGCATGATGTCATGCATTATGCTTCATTTATAAGCCTTTACTGAAAGTGCACAAATGATCAGTTTAGAATGATCATTTTAACTGGCCGATCAAGTTGACATTTCCACACTAAATGGTTTGTAACTTTTGATTTAGAATGCAGGATGACATGAGTCCAACGCCCATGTTAAGCTCGCTCCATTTTCAATATTGTGACAAATTTTAAGATCAAAATAGCTATGATAAATCCTCAAAGTAATCCAATATATCTCAAACTGCATGATGCTATGCATTATGATTCATTTATACGCCTTTACTCAGTGAACACCAATGACTAGTTTAGAATGATCATTTTACCTAACTAATCGACTTGACATGCCCACACTAAATCGTATTTAACTTTTGATTTAAAGTTCAAAATAGCATAAGTCTAACCCCAACGTTAAGCTAGCTCAATATACCATATTTTGATAACACTGGAGACTGATAGAGGTATGACAAAGCCTCGATATAAACCAATTGATCCCAAACTGCGTGATGCCATGCATTATGTGTCATTTATGAGCCTTAACTCAAGGAGCACCTATGTTCAGTTTTAAATGATCATTTTAACTGGTCATTCAACTTGACATGTCCGCACTAAATCGTCTGTAACTTTTGATTTAGATTTCAAAATGACACGAATCCAACACCCACGTTAACCTAGTTCAATTTTCTATATTGTAACAAAATTTAAGATTGAAATAGCTAAGCCAAATACTCCAAGTAATCCAATATATCCCAAATTGCGGGATTCTATGCATTATGCTTCATTTATATGCCTTTATCAATGAACACCAATGATTAGTTTAGAATGATCATTTTAACTAGACGATCAACATGACATGTCCAATACCCACATTAAGCTAGCTCAATTTTCCATATTATGAAAACATTTAAGACTTGAAAGGTACGACAAAGCCTCAAAGTAACCCAATGTATCCAAACTCGTGATGCCATGCATTATGCTTCAATTATAAGCCTTTAATCAACGAGCACTGATGATCAGTTTAAAATAATCATTTTTAACTGACTGATCAACTTGTCATGTCAGTACAAATTGTCTATAAGTTTTGATTTAAAGCTCAAAATAAACTGAGTCCATCTCCCACGTTAAGCCAGCTCAATTTTCCATATTGGAACAACATTAAAGACTCAAAGAGCTATGACAAAGCCTCCAAGCAATCCAATGTGTCACGGACTGCGTTATGCCATACATTATGTTTCATTTATAAGCCTTAAATCATGGAGCACTAATGATCAGTTTGGAGTGATCATTTTAACTAGCCGATCAAGTTGACTTGTCTGCACTAAATCGTCACTAACGTTTGGCTTAGATTTCAAAATGACACAAATCCAGCGCCCACCTTAAGTTAGCTATATTTTCTATATTGTGACACAATATAAGACCAAAATAGCTACGAAAGAGCCTCCAAATAATCCAATGTATCCCAAACTGCGTGATGCCATGCATTATGACTCATTTATAATCTTTTGCTCTACGAGCACCAATGATCAGTTTAGAAAGATCATTTTAACTAGCCAATCAAATTGACATGCCCACGTTAAATTGTCCGTAACTTTTGATTTAGAGATTAAAATGACATGAATCCAACGCCCACATTAAACTAGCTAAATTTTCCATATTCTAACAACATTTAAGACTAGAAGAGCTACGACAAAGTCTCCAAGTAATGCAATGTATCCCAAACTACATGATGACATGGATTATGCTTCATATATAAGCCATTTATTATGGAGCACCAATGATCAGTTTAGAATGATCATTTTAACTGGCCGATCAAGTGGACATTTTCGTACTAAATGGTTTGTAACTTTTGATTTAGAGTGCAAAATGACATGAGTCCAACGCCCATGTTAAGCTTGCTCCATTTTCTATATTGTGACAAATTTTAAGATCAAAATAGCTATGATAAATCCTCAAACTAATCCAATATATCTCAAACTGCATGATGCTATGCGTTATGATTCATTTATACACCTAACACCAATGAACACCAATGACTAGTTTAGAATGATCATTTTACCTAACTAATCAACTTGATACGCTCTCACTAAATCGTATTTGACTTTTGATTTAAAGTTCAAAATAACATGAGTCTAACCCCAACATTAAGCAATCTCAATTTTCCATATTTTGATAACACTAGAGACTGATAGAGGTACGACAAAGCCTCCATATAATCCAATTGATCCCAAACTACGTGATGCCATGCATTATGTGTCATTTATGAGCCTTTACTCAAAGAGCACCAACGGTCAGTTTAAAATGATCATTTTAACTGGTCGATCAACTTGACATGTCCGCACTAAATAGTCTGTAACTTTTGATTTAGATTTCAAAATGACACGAATCCAACACCAACGTTAACCAAGTTCAATTTTCTATATTGTGACAAAATTTAAGATTGAAATAGCTAAGCCAAATGCTCCAAGTAAACCAATATATCCCAAATTGCGTGATTCTATGCATTATGCTTCATTTATATGCCTTTATCAATGAACCCCAATGATTAGTTTAGAATGATCATTTTAACTAGACGATCAACATGACATGTCCAACACCCACATTAAGCTAGCTCAATTTTCCATATTATGAAAACATTTAAGACTTGAAAGGTACGACAAAGCCTCCAAGTAACCCAATGTATCCAAACTCGTGATGCCATGCATTATGCTTCATTTATAAGCCTTTAATCAACGAGCACTGATGATCAGTTTAAAATAATCATTTTAACTGACTGATCAACTTGACATGTCAGTACTAATCATCTATAAGTTTTGATTTAGAGCTCAATATAAAATGAGTCCATCTCCCACATTAAGCCAGCTCAATTTTCCATATTAAGAGAACATTTACGACTCAAAGAGCTATGACAAAGCCTCCAAGCAATCCAATGTGTCACATAATGCGTGATGTCATACATTATGTTTCATTTATAAGCCTTAAATCAAGGAGCACTAATGATCAGTTTAGAATGATTATATTAACTAGCCAATCAAGTTGACTTGTCTGCACTAAATCGTCACTAACATTTGGCTTAGATTTCAAAATTACACAAATCCAACGCCCACGTTAAGTTAGCTCAATTTTCTATATTGTGACACAATATAAGACCAAAATAGCTACAAAAAAGCCTCCAAATAATCTAATGTATCCCAAATTGCGTGATGCCATGCATTTTGATTCATTTATAATCTTTTGCTCTACGAGCACCAATGATCAGTTTAGAAAGATCATTTTAACTAGCCAATCAACTTGACATGTCCACGTTAAATTGTCCTTTACTTTTGATTTAGAGATCAAAATGACATGAATCCAACGCCCACATTAAACTAGCTAAATTTTCCGTATTGTAACAACATTTAAGACTAGAAGAGCTACGACAAAGTCTTCAAGTAATGCAATGTATCCCAAACTACATGATGACATGGATTATGCTTCATATATAAGCCATTTATTATGGAGCACCAATGATCAGTTTAGAATGATCATTTTAACTGGCCGATCAAGTGGACATTTTCGTACTAAATGGTTTGTAACTTTTGATTTAGAGTGCAAAATGACATGAGTCCAACGCCCATGTTAAGCTTGCTCCATTTTCTATATTGTGACAAATTTTAAGATCAAAATAGCTATGATAAATCCTCAAACTAATCCAATATATCTCAAACTGCATGATGCTATGCGTTATGATTCATTTATACACCTAACACCAATGAACACCAATGACTAGTTTAGAATGATCATTTTACCTAACTAATCAACTTGATACGCTCTCACTAAATCTTCTTTAACTTTTGATTTAAAGTTCAAAATAACATGAGTCTACCCCCCACATTAAGCTAGCTCAATTTTCCATATTTTGATAACACTAGAGACTGACAGAGCTACGACAAATCCTCTATATAATCCAATTTGTCCCAAACTGCGTGATGCCATGCATTATGTGTCATTTATGAGCCTTTACTCAAAGAGCACCAACGGTCAGTTTAAAATGATCACCAACGATCACCATATTTAAGCTAGCTAAATTGTCCATGTTGTAACAACATTTAAGACTAGAAGAGCTACGACAAATTCTCCAAGTAATGCAATGTATCCCAAACTGTGTGGTGACATGGATTATGCTTCATTTATAAGCCTTTAATTATGGAGCACCAATGATCAGTTTAGAATGATCATTTTAACGAGGCAATCAACTTGACAGTCCACACTAATCGTCTATAACTTTTGATTTCGAGTTCATAATAACATGAATCCATCTCCCACGTTAAGAGCTCAATTTTCAATACTGTGAAAACATTTAAGACTAAAAGAGCTATGACAAAATCTCCAAATAATCCAATGTATCACAAACTGCGTGATGCCATGCATTATGTTTCATTTATAAGCATTTAATCAAGGAGCACCAATGATCAGTTTAGAATGATCATTTTAACCAGCTTATCAACTTGAAATGTCTGCACTAAATCATCTATTACATTTGATTTAGACCTCAAAATTACATGAATCCAACACCCACATTAAGCTACCTCAATTTTCCATATTGTGACAATATTTAGAACTGAATGAGCTACGACAAATCCTCCAAATAATCCAATGTATTCCAAACTCCATGATACCATGCATAATTCTTCATTTTTAAGCCATTAATCAAGGAGCACCAATGATCAGTTTAATATGATCATTTTAACTGGCCGATCAACTTGACATGTCTGCACTAAGCATTTATAACTTTTTATTTAGAGTTCCGATCAATACGAATCCAACACTCACGTTAAGCTAGCTCAATTTTCTATATCTTAACATAATTGAAGACAAAAATAGCTACGACAAAGCCTTGAAATAATCCAATCTATCCCAAACTGCGTGATTCCATGCATTACGCTTCATTTATAAGCATTTACTCTAGGAGCATCAATGATCAGTTTAGAATGATCGTTTTAGCTTGCTGATCAATTTGACATATCCGCACTAAATCGTCCGTAACTCATGATTTAAAGTTCAAAATGACACGAATCCAACGACCACGTTAAGCTAGCTCAATTTTCCAAACAGCGTGATGCCACGCATTATGTTTCATTTATAAGCTTTTACTCAATGAGCACCAATGATCAGTTTAGAATGGTCATTTTAACTATCCAATAAACTTCATATGTCCGCACTAAATCATCTGTAACTTTTGATTTAGAGTTCAGAATAACCCAAATCCAACACCCACGTTTCCCAAGCTCAATTTCTTTATTATGACAAATTTTAAGATCAAATAAGATACGACAAAGACTCAGAGTAATCCAATCTATCCCAAATTGTGTGTTGCCATGCATTATAATTCATTTTGAAAACCATTGTTCGATGGGAACCAATGATAAGTTCCGAATGATCAATTTAACTACCCGATAATCCTGACATGTCCTCAATAAATTATCCATTACTTTTGATTTAGAGTTCCGAGGGACACGAATCTAACACCCACGTTAAGCTAGCTCAACTTTCTATATTGTGACAAAAATTAAGAACGAAATGTCTAAAATAAAGCCTCCAAGTAATCCAATCAATCCTAAACTGGGTGATGCTTGTACCCTTCATTTCCAATCCTTTGCAACATGAGCACCAATGATCAGTTTAGAATGACACAAATCAACCTTCCACATTAAGATAGCTCAATTTTCTATATTGTGACAAAATTTAATACCAAAATTGTTATGGCAAAGCCTCTAGGTAGTCCAATCAATTCCAAATTTTGTGATGCCATGCATTATGCCTAATTTGTAATACTTTGCTCAAGGAGCACCAATGATCAGTTTAGATTAATCATTTTACGTCGCCGATCAACTTGTTATGTCCACACTAAATCATCTTTAACTTTTCTTAAGAGCTCAAATGTCATGAATCCATCGCCGTCATTAAACTAGCTCAATTTTCCTTATCGTGACAACATTGAAACTGAAAGAGTTAGACAAAGCCTCAAAGAATGCAATATATCGCAAACTGACTAATGTGGTATCACAAATTAAGCTCCACACTTACTGATAATGGGTTTAGGAAATCCCATTCAGATCATACTTTGTTCACTCGTCAAAACTCCAAAGGAATCGTGGCGGTCTTGGTTTATGTGGATGACCTTATCATCACAGGAGATGATAAGGAAGGAATTCAGTCCACAAAGGCCTTCTTAAACAGATCATTTGACATCAAGGATCTTGGAGAGTTGAAGTACTTCTTTGGTATTGAAGTGTGTCGGTCTCAAGAAGGGCTCTTTCTATCCCAAAGAAAGTATGCTCTTGATCTGTTGACAGACACGGGAAAGCTTGGGGCTAAACCGGCCAAAACTCCTCTTGAAGATGGCTACAAGGTCAACGGAAAGGGGAGAAAGCTGATGAGTTATTTAAGGATGTTTCTCAGTATAGGAGACTAGTTGGGAAGCTGATCTACCTCACCCTCACACGACCAGACTTGTGTTTTGCTGTGAATCAAGTAAGTCAACATATGCAAAAGCCTACTGTATATCATTGGAGCATGGTAGAGAGGATCCTTAGATACATCAAAGGATCTCCTGGTCAAGGTATATGGATGGGCAAGAATGGGAACACTGAGATTGTCGGGTATTGTGATGCGGATTGGGCTGGTGATAGGGTGGATAGGAAATCAACCACTGGGTATTGCACCTTCATTAGTGGGAACTTAGTCACTTGGAAGACTAAGAAGCAGAAGGTGGTATCATGTTCTAGTGCTGAAGCAGAATATAGGGCTATGAGGAAGCTGACAAATGAAGTAACTTGGCTCAAAGCACTCTTGAAAGATTTCGGTATTGCACAACCAGGGCCAATTACCTTCCATTGTGATAATCAGGCAGCCATTCACATAGCTTCAAACTCAGTGTTTCACGAGAGCACCAAGCACATAGAGATCGACTGCCATAAGGTTAGGGAGAAAGTTCAAGATGGAACCATTCTGCCATGTTATACAAGGAGTGAAGACCAACTAGCTGACATCTTCACAAAGGCAGTAAGTCTCAAAGTTTGCAAGAACATCTTTAGCAAACTTGGGCTTGTTGATTTATCACACCCATGATCAAAGGTCTCCTAATCCAAGAGCAACACATTCTTTTTCCCTTATTAAGGTTTTGTCCCAAGTGGTTTTCCTTAATAAGGTTTTTAATGAGGTGTTGCCTTGGGTTCCCAAGCTTAAGACTTTAGGGTGATTCCAAAGTCTTTAGCTTGAGGGGAGTATTGACATAGGAAAATCAAATAAGACCTATCTTGACCTACAAGGCAAGTGTGAGCACGAAAATTCAGTTTGAATAACAAAGGAAATGAAAAAGGATGGGTTATTATTAACCACATGGTTGAAATGGTTAAATAGCTACCTTGGGAGAAGAATCAAGGTGAAAAAGTCATGCCCATGCTGCACACAGTCTTGGCAACCACACCAAACAGTCATGCCCATGCTGCACACAGTCTTGGCACCCACACCAAACAGTCATGCCCATGCTGTCTCCTCTCTTCTCATTGGTTGTTGACAGGCTCCTCCTCTATTCAAACTCATCCACAAGTTTGAATTCGTTTTCTTTTGTGTTCACATTGTAAATCCTCTATAAAAGGGCTGTAAAGACTCAATGTATAATAAACTCTTAGGAGATTCTTCTCCATAAGTCTAAGTCATTTCTCATTTTCTCATACTTCTCTTTGAGTTTTCAGATTCAATTCTTCACATTTCTCCTCTATAATCTCAATATTCTTACAAAGCACGAAAATTCAGTTTGAATAACAAGGGAAATGAAAAAGGATGGGTTATTATTAACCACATGGTTGAAATGGTTAAATAGCTACCTTGGGAGAAGAATCAAGGTGAAAAAGTCATGCCCATGCTGCACACAGTCTTGGCAACCACACCAAACAGTCATGCCCATGCTGCACACAGTCTTGGCAACCACACCAAACAGTCATGCCCATGCTGTCTCCTCTCTTCTCATTGGTTGTTGACAGGTTCCTCCTCTATTCAAACTCATCCACAAGTTTGAATTCGTTTTCTTTTGTGTTCACATTGTAAATCCTCTATAAAAGGGCTGTAAAGACTCAATGTATAATATACTCTTAGGAGATTCTTTTCCATAAGTCTAAGTCATTTCTCATTTTCTCATACTTCTCTTTGAGTTTTCAGATTCAATTCTTCACATTTCTCCTCTATAATCTCAATATTCTTACATGGTATCAGAGCATAAGATCATTCTCTTATCTTTTCTACTCAAATCTCTCAGTTTCTAATCTAAAATTCTGTCAAAATCTCTCAGTCTTTAGACTAAAAACTCACGGTTTCATTCAACCATAAAAGCTGCTTCCTTTGAGCTCTTCAAAGCCTAACAATGGAGGATACAGTTCAAATTAGTTCCAGCCTGAAACCTACGGTGATAGCAGTAGTTCTCAAAGGCTTGAACTACACATTATGGTCAAGAACCATCAAGACAGCCATTTGTAGCAAAGGACTTTGGAATCACATCTTGGAGGATAATACTCCATCTATAGATGATCCAAAGGAGAAGAAGGATGAGGCAACAAGAAAAGAAGAAGCTAGGTGGTTCCAAGAAGATCAATCAGTCCTTGGATTCCTCCAAAATTCATTTGACCCATCCATTCTTGAAGCTTATTCACATTGTGAAACTGCCAAGTCTCTTTGGGACACTCTCAAGAGGGTGTATGGGGATGTTTCAAACCTCAGCCGTGTGTATGAGGTTAAGAAGGCTCTCAATGATCTACACCAAGAGGATATGGAGTTCACAAAATTCCTGGGGAAGTTCCAGTCAACATGGTCCGAGCTTGACATGTTGAGACCAAGTTCTATGGATCCAAAGGTGCTTAATGAAAGGAAGGAACAAGACAAGATATTTGGGCTTCTTCTCAACCTAAATCCAGCCTTTAAGGATGTGATTAAGTCCATCCTGAGAGAGCCAAAACTCCCTGATTTCGAAGAGGTGTGCTCACGGATTCAAAGGAAGCAA
>CM032155.1:22981567-23129012 GCA_018901935.1 Pugionium cornutum
CTCAATTTTCAATAATGTGACAACATTTGAGACTTAAAGAGCTACGACAAAGTTTCCAAGTAATCCAATCTATCCCAAACTGCATTATGTCATGCATTATGCTTCATTTGTAAGCCTTTACTCAAGGAGCACCAATGATCAGTTTAGAATTATCATTTTAACTGTCCTATCAATTTCACATGTCCGCACTAAATCGTCTTATACCTTTTGATTTATAGTTCAGAATGACATGAATCCAACACCCATGTTAAGGTAGTTTAATTTTCTATATTGTGATTAATTTAAGAACGAAATAGTTACGGTAAGACCTTCAAGTAATCCAATCTATCCCAAACTGAGTGATGCCATTCATTATGCTTTATTTGTAAACCTTTACTCAATGATCAGTTTAGAATGACCAATTTACCTAGCCGATAAACTTGACATTTCCGCACAAAATCGTCCATAACTTTTGATTTATAGTTCAAAACGACATGAATCCAACGCCCTAGTAAAGCTAGCTAAATTTTCAATATTGTGACAAATATTGTCCAAAATAGCTACTACAAAGCCTCCAAGTAATATAATGTATCCCAAACTGCCTGATGCCATGTATTATGCTTCATTTATAAGCCTTTACTCAAGGAGCACCGATGATCAGTTTAGAATGATCATTTTAAGAGGTCGATCTGCTTGACATGTCCGCACTAAATTGTACGTAACCTTTAGTTTTGAGTTTAGAATGACATGAATCCAACGACCAAGTTAAGCTAGCTCAATATTATATATTGTGACAAAATTTAAGACCGAAATATTTACAAAAAAGCCTTCAATTAATCCAATCTCTCCCAAAATGCGTGATGCCATGCACTATGCTTCATTTGTAAATCTTTGCTCAATCAGCACTAATGATTAGTTTAGAATTATCATATTAACTAATTGATCAACTTGAATGGTCCAGACTTAATTGTCTTCAACATTTGATTTAAAGCTCAAAATCACATGAATCAAATGCCCACGTTAATCTAGCTCAATTTTCTATAT
The DNA here is from genome assembly GCA_018901935.1 of Pugionium cornutum. Classification (NCBI taxonomy): domain Eukaryota; kingdom Viridiplantae; phylum Streptophyta; class Magnoliopsida; order Brassicales; family Brassicaceae; genus Pugionium; species Pugionium cornutum. The sequence goes on from CM032155.1 coordinate 22,982,591, forward strand.
TGTGACAACATTTGAGACTGAAAAAGCTACCACAAAGCCTTCAAGGAATCCAATATATCGTAAACTGCATGATGGTATGCATTATGCTTCATTTATAAACCTTTGCTCAATGACCACCAATGATCAGTTTAGAATCATCATTTTAACTTGACATGTCCGAACTAAATCATTTCTAACATTTTATTTACACCTCAAAATGATATGAATCCAACACCCACATTAATCTAGCTCAATATTCAATATCGTAACAAAATTTGAGATTGAAAGAGCTAGCACAAAGTTTCCAAGTAATCCAATCAATCCCAGTCTGCATGATGCGATGCATTATGCTTCATTTATAAGCCTTTACTCAAGGAGCCTCAATGATCATTTTAGAATGTCATTGAAACTGGCCAATCAATTTGACATGTCCGCACTAAATCGTTCATAAGTTTTGATTTTGAGTTGAGAATGACAAAAATCCAACGCCCAAGCTAGCTAAAAATTCTATATTTTGATGAAATTTAAGATCAAAATAGCTACAACAAAGCCTCCAAGTAATCTAATCTATCCCAAATTGCGTAATGCCATGCATTATGATTCATTTATAAACTTTTACTAAATGAGTAACCATGATCAGTTCAAAATGAACAATTTAACTAGCCGATAAACTTGAAAATTCCCCACTAAATCATACGTAACTTTTGTATTAGAGTACAAAATGACATGAATCAAACGCCCACGTTAAGCTAGCTCAATATTCTATATTGTGACAAAATTTAAAACCAAAATTGCTACGACAAAACCTCTAAGTATTCCAATGTTTCCCAAACTGCGTGATGCCACACATTTTTCTTCATTTAGAAACTTTTACTCAAGGAGCACCAATGATCAATTTAGAATGATCATTTTAACTGGCCGATTAACTTGACATATACGCACTAAATCTTCCGTAACATGTGATTTAGAGTTCAGAATGACACAAATCCAACGCCCACGTTAAACAAGCACAATTTTCATTATGTGACACTACTTGAGAGGGAAAGAGCTACCAAAAAGCCTTCAAGTAATCCAATCTATCCTAAACAACGTGATTTCATGCATTAGGATTCATTTATAAGAGTTTACTTTGGAATGATAACTTTAGATTGATCTCTTTAACTTTCCAGTCAACTTGACATGTCTGCACTAAATTGTCCGTAACTTTTGAATTAGAGTTCAGAATGACACGAACCCAGCACCCACGTTAAACTAGCTCAATTTTGTATATTGTGACAACATTTGATACTGAAAGAGAAACCACAAAGCGTTCAAATAATCCAATCTATCCTAAATTGCATGATGCCATGCATTATTTCTTCATTTATAAGCGTTTACTGAAGGAGCACTAATGATGACTTTAGAATGGTTACTTTAGAACGATCAATTTAACTAGCCGATAAACATGACATGTCTGCACTAACTCGTCTGTAACTTTTGATTTATAGTTCAAAATGTTACAAATCCAAGACCCATGTTAAACTAGCTCAATTTTTGACATTGTAACAACATTTGAGGCTGAAAGAGCAACTTCAAAGCCTTCAAGTAATCCAATCTATCCTAAAAACTATGATGTCATGCAGTATGCTTCATTCATAAGTGTTTACTCAAGGAGCCCTAATGATGACTTTAGAATGATGAGTTTAGAATGATCACTTTAACTGGCCAGTCAACTTGACATGACCGCACTAAATCATCCGTAACTTTTGATTTATAATTCAAAATGACATGAATCCAACGCTCACGTTAAGCTAGCTCAATTTTCATCATTGTGAACACATTTGAGAGTGAATGAGCTACCACAAAGGCTTCAAATAATCCAATCTAACCTAAACTGCGTGATGCCGTGTATTATGCTTCATTTATAAGCATTTACTCAAAGAGCATTGATGATGAGTTTAGAATGATCTCTTTAACTATCCAGTCAACTTGACATGTCCGCACTAAATCCTCTGTAATTTTTTATTTAGAGTTCATAATGACACGAATCCAATGCCCACGTTAAAATAGCTCAATTTTTTATATTGTGACAACATTTGAGACTGAAAGAGCAACCACAAAGCCTTCAATTAATCCAATCTTTCCTAAACTGTGTTATTACTATGCATTATGCTTCATTTATAAGCGTTTACTCAAGGAGCACTAATGATCAGTTTGGAATGATCAATTTAACTAGCCGATAAACATGACATGTCTGCACTAAATCATCTGTAACTTTTGAGTTACAGTTCAGATTGACATGAGTCCAATGCCCACGTTAATCTAGCCCAACTTTCTATATTGTGACAAAATTTATGACAGAAATAACTACGATAAAGCCCTCAAGCAATCCAATGCATTCCAAAATGCACGATGCCATGCATTATACTTCATTTATAAGCCTTTACTCAAGCAGCAACAATGATGAGTTTAGAATAATCATTTTAACTGGCCGATCAACTTGACATGTACGCACTAAACCGTTCGTAACTTTTGATTTAGAGTTCAGAATTACACAAATCCAACGCCCACGTTAAACTAGCTCAATTTTCTATATTGTAACAACATTTGAGGCTGAAAGAGCTAACACAAAGCCTTCAAGTAATACAATCTATCCTAAAATGCGTGATGTCCTGCATTTTGTTTCATTTATAAGCCTTTACTCATGTAGCACTAATGATCAGTTTAAAATGATCAGTTTAGAATGATCAGTTTAGAATGATCACTTTAGAATGATCAGTTTAGAATGATCACTTTAGAATAATCACTTTAACTGGCCGATCATCTTGACATGTCCGCAGTAAATCGTTCGTAACATTTGATTTAGAGTTCAGAATGACACAAATCTAATACCAACATTAAGGTAGCTCAATTTTGTATATCGTGATAAAATTTAAGAGCGATATAGCTACGACAAAGCCTCCAAGTAATCCAATCTATCATAAACTGCATTATGCCATGCATTATGCTTCATTTGTAAACCTTTGCTCAATGAGCACCAATGATTAGTTTAGAATGATCAGTTTAGAATGTCCAATTTTACTAGATGAGAAACATGACATGTTGCACTGAATCGTCTGTAACTTTTTTTTTACAGTTCGGAATGACATGAATTCAATGCCCATGTTAAGCTACCTCAAGTTTCTATATTGTGACAAAATTTAAGAACGAAATAGCTACGACAAAGCCTCCAAGTAATCCAATGTATCCCAAATTGCATGATGCCATGCATTATGCCTCGTTTATAAAACTTTACTGAAGGAGCCCCAATTATCAGTTTAGAATGATCACTTTAACTGGCCAATCAAATTGACATGTACGCACTAAATCGTCCGTAACTTTTGATTTAAAGTTTAGAAAGATACGAATCCAATGCCAACGTTATTCTATATAAATTTTCAATATTGTGACAATATTTGAGACTGAAAGAGGTACAACAAAGCCTCCAAGTAATCCAATCAATCCTAAGTTGCGTGATGGCATGCGTTATGCTTCATTTATAAGTCTTTACTCAAGGAGCACTAATGATCAGTTTAGAATGATCGCCTTAACTGGCTGATCAACTTGACATGTCCGTACTAAATCGTCCGTAACTTTGAATTTAGAGTTCAAAATGACAAGAATTAGCTACGGTAGCTCAATATTTCATACGGTAGCTCAATATTTTATATTGTCACAAAGATTAAGACCGAATTAGCTACGACAAATCTTCCAGGTAATCCAATCTATCCCAAATTGCTTGATGCCATGCATTATGCTTCATTTATACGACTTTACTCAATGAGCAACATTGATCAGTTTAGAATAATCATTTTAACTAGCTGATCAACTTGACATGTCCGCACTAAATCGTCTATAACAGTTGATTTAGAGCTCAAAATGACATGAATCCAACACCCACGTTAATCGAGCTCAATTTTCAATATTATGACAACATTTAAGAGTGAAAGAGCTACGACAAAGCCTACAAGTAATCCAATGTATCCCAAACTTAGTGATGCCATGCATTATGCTTAATTTGTAAACCTTTGCTCAATGAGCACCAATGATCAGTTTACAATCATCAATTTAACTATCCGATAAACTTGACATGTCCGCATTAAATCGTCCGTAATTTTTGATTTAGAGTTCACATTGACACAAATCCAACGCCCACATTAAGCTAACTCCATTTTCTATATTGTGATAAAGATTTAAGATCGAAATAACTACGACAAAGCGTCCAAGTAATCCAATATATCCCAAACTGCGTGATGCCATGCATTATGCTTCATTTGTAAAACTTTGCTCAATGAGCACCAATAATCAGTTTAGAATAATCATTTTAACTATCTCATTACTTGACATGTCCGCCCTAAATCATCTTAAACATTTGATTTAAAAGTCAAAATGACATCAATCAAACGCTTGTGTTAATCTAGCTCAATTTTCAATATTGTGACAATAGTTGAGACTAAAAGATCTACGACAAAGCCTCCAAGTATTCCAATGTATCCCAAACTGGGTGATGCCATTCATTAAGCTTCATTTGTAAACCTTTGCTCAATGAAATCCAATGATAAGTTTAGAATGATCAATTTAAGTAGCAGATAAACTTGATATGTCCGCATTAAATCGTCCGTAACTTTTTATTTAGAGTTAAGAATGACACGAATTTAACGCCCACATTAAGGTTGATCAATATTCTATATTGTGAAAATATTTAAGACCAAAATAGGTAGGAGAAAGCCTATAAGTAATCCAATCTATCCCAAACTGCGTGATGCCAAGCATTATGTTTCATTTATACATTACTCAATGAGCACTAATGATCAGTTTAGATGATCATTTTAACTAGCTGATCAACTTGACATGTCTGCACTAAATCGTTTTAAACATTTGATTTAGAGCTCAAAATGATGGGAATACAACACTCACGTTAATCTATCTCGATTTTCAAGATGATGAGTACATTTGAGACTGAAAGAGCTATGACACAACCTCCAAGTAATCCATTGTATCCCAAACTGTGTGATGCCATGCATTATGCTTCATTTATAAGCAATTACTCAAGGACAACCAATGATTAGTTTAGAACTATTGTTTTAACTGGTCGATCAACTTACCATGTATGTAGTAAATCATCAGTATTTTCTTATATGGAGGTCAGAATGAGATGAATCAAATGCCCATGTTAAACTAGCTCAATATTCTATATTGTGACAAAATTTTAGACCCAAATAGCTACGATATCATGTATTATGCTTCATTTATAAGCCTTTAATCAAGGACACCAATGATCAGTTTAAAATAATCATTTTAACTAGCCGATCAATTTGACATGTCCACACTAAATACTCCGTAACTTTTGATTTAGATTTCATAATATCACGAATCCAACACACATGTTAAGCTAGCTCAATTTTCTAAATTGTGACAAAATTTAAGACCGAAATAGCTATGACAAATCCTCCAAGTAATCTAATCTATCCCAAATTGGCTGATGCCATGTATTATGATTCATTTATACACCTTTACTCAATGAGCACCAATGATTAGTTTAGAATGATCATTTAAATAGTTGATCAACTTGACATGTATGCACTAAATCGTGTTAAACTTTTGATTTCTAGCTCAATATAACATTAATCCAACGCCCATATTAAGCTAGCTCAATTTTCTATATTTGAGACTAATAGAGCAACGACAAAGCCTACAAGTAATCCAATGTATCCCAAACTGTGTGATGCAACGCATTACGCTCCATTTATAAGTTTTTAATCAATGTGCACAAATGATCAATTTAGAATGATCATTTTAACTAGCCCAACAACTTAATGTGTATGCACTAAATCTAGCGTAACTTTTGATTTAGAGTTCAGAATGACATGAATCCAACGCACACGATAAGCAAGCCCAACTTTCTATAATGTGACAACATTTGAGACTGAATAAGCTACCACAAAGCCTTCAAGTAATCCAAGGTATACCAAACTACGTGATGCCATGCATTATGCTTCAATTATAAGCCTTTAATCAAGGAGCACCAATGATCAGTTTAGAATGATCATTTTAACTGGCCAATCAACTTGATATGTTTGCACTAAATCGTCCGTAACTTTTTATTTAGAGTTCCGAATGACACAAATCTATATTGTTAAGGTAGCTCAATATTATATATTGTTACAACTTTTGAGTCTGAAAAATGTACCACAAAGCCATCAAGTAATCCAATCGATCCTAAACTGCGAGATGCCATACCTTATGCTTCATTTGTATAGCTTTGCTCAACGAGCACCAATGATTATCTTAAAAAGATCAATTTAACTGGCCGATAAATTTCGCATGTACACACTAAATCATCCATAACCTTTGATTTAGAGTTCAGAATGACATAAATCCAACCCCCACGTTAAGCTACCTCAATTTTCTATATTGTGATAAACTTTAAGACCCAAATAGCTACGACAAAGCCTCCAAGTAATCCAAATTATCCCAGACAGCGTGATACCATGCATTACGCATCATTTATAAGTTTTTACTCGATGAGTACCAATGATCACTATATAATGATCATTTTCCGATCAACTTCACATGTACGCATTAAATCAAATGTAACTATTGATTTAGAGTTCAGAATGACACGAATCAAAAGCCCATGTTAAGCTAGCTCAATTTTCTATATTATGAAAACTTTTGATACTAATAGAGCAACGACAAAGCCTACAAGTAATCCAATGTATCTCAAACTGCGTGATGTATTGCATTACGTTTCATTTATAAGTCATTAAGCAATGAGCACCAATGATAAATTTAGAATGATAATTTTAACTAGTCGAACAACTTGACATGTATGCACTACATCGTCTGTAACTTCTGATTTAGAGTTCAGAATGACATGAATCCAATGCCCACGCTAAGCTAGCTCAACTTTCTATATTGTGACAACATTTTAGACTCAAAAGCTACTGCAAAGCCTTCAAGTAATCCAATGTGATCGAAAATGTGTGATGCCATATATTTTGCCTTTACTCAAGTAATACCAATGATCAGTATATAATGATCATTTTAACTGGCCGATCAACTTGTCATGTCGCCACTAAATCTTTGTAACTTTTGATTTACAGTTCAGAATGACACGAATCCAATGCCCACATTAAGCTAGCTCAATTTTCTATATTATGAAAAATTGATGACCAAATTAGCTACGATAAAGCCTCCGAGTAATCGAATCTATCCCAAACTGCGTGATGCCATTCATTATGCTTCATTTGTAAACCATTGCTCATTGAAAACCAATGATCATTTTAGAAAGATCAATTTATTTGGCTGATCAACTTGACATGTATGCACTAAATCGTCCGTAACTTTTGACTTAGAGTTCAGAATGACACGAATCCAACACCCATGTTAAGGTAGCTCAATTTTCTATATTGTGACAACTTTTGAGACTGAAACAACTACCACAAAACCTTCTAGAAATCCAATCTATCCTAAACTGTGTGATGCCACACATTATGCTTCATTCGTAAACCTTTGCTCAATGAGCACCATAGATCATCTTAGAAAGAATAATTTAACTGGCGGATAAACTTGACATGTACACACTAAATCATCCATAACTTTGTATCACGAGTTCAGAATGACACGAATCCAACACCCACATTAAGCTAGCTCAATTTTCTATATTGTGACAAAATTCAAGACCGAAATAGCTACGACAAACCCTCCAAGTAGTCTAGTCTATCCCAAATGATCATTTTAATCAACTTGACATGTACGCACTAAATTGTCCGTAACTTTTGATTTAGAGTTCAGAATGACACGAATCCAATGCCCATGTAAAGCTAGCTCAATTTTCAATATTGTTACAACATTTGAGACTGAAACAACTTCCACAAAGCCTTTGAGTAATCCAATCTATCCTAAACTACGTGATGCCATGCATTATGCTTCATTTGTAAACCTTTGCCCAATGTTAGTACCAGTGATCATCTTCAAAAGATCAATTTAACTGGCCGATAAACTTCGTGCATAACTTTTGATTTAGAGTTCATAATGACACGAATCCAACCCCCATGTTTAGCTAGCTCAATTTTCTATATTGTGACTAAATTTAAGACCGAAATAGCTACTAAAAGGACTCCAAGTAATCCAATGTTTACCAAACTACGTGCTACCATGCACTACACCTCGTTTATAAATCTTTACTGAATGAGTACCAATGATCAGTATAGAATGATCATTTTAACTGGCCGATCAACTTGACATGTACGTCGTAAATTATCTATAACTATTGATTTTGAGTTCAAATTGACACGAATCCAATGCCCATGTTAAGCTAGCTTAATTTTCTATATTGTGACAATTTTTGAGACTAGCAGAGCAACGACAAAGCCTACAACTAATCCAATGTATCCCAAACCGCATGATGAAATGCATTACACTTCATTTATAAGTCTTTAACCAATGAGCACGAATGATCAATTTAGAATGATCATTTTAACTAGCTGAAAAACTTGACATGTATGCACTAAATCGTCTGTAACTTTTGATTTAGAGTTCAGAAGGACATGAATCCAATGCCCATGTTAAGCTAGCTCAACTTTCTATATTGTGACAACATTTGAAACTGAATGAGCTACAAAATAGCCTTCAAGTAATCCAATGTATCCCAAACTGTATGATGCCATGCATTATGCTTCATTTATAAGCCTTTAATCAAGGAGCACCAATTATCAGTTTAGAATGACCATTTTAACAGGCCGATACCCTTGACATGTCCGCACTAAATCGGTCATAACTTTTGATTTAGATATCATCATGACACGAGTCCAGTGCCCACGTTAAGCTAGCTCAATTTTCTATAATTTCATAAAATTGATGACTGAAATAGATACGACAAAACCTCCAAGGAATTGAATCTATTCCAAACTGTGTGATGCTATGCATTATGCTTCATTTGTAAACCTTTGCTAAATGAACACCAATGATCATCTTAGAAAGATCAATTTATCTGGCCGATCAAATTGAAATGTATGCAATAAATCATCCGTAACTTTTGATTTAGAGTTCAGAATGACACGAATCCAACACCCATGTTTAGCTAGCTCAATTTTCTATATTGTGACTAAATTTAAGACCGAAATAGCTACTAAAAAGCCTCCAAGTAATCCAATGTATACCAAACTAAGTGATACGATGCATTACACCTCATTTATATGTCTTTACTGAATGAGTACCAATGATCAGTATAGAATGATCATTTTAACTGGCCGATCAACTTGACATGTACGCATTAAATCGTCTGAAACTTTTCATTTAGAGTTTAGAATGACACAAATCCAACACCCACATTAACCTAGTTCAATTTTCTATATTTTGATAAAATTTAAGATCCAAATAGCTACGACAAAGCCTCTAAGTAATCGAATTTTTCCCAAACAGTGTGATGCCATGCATTGGGCTTCATTTGTAAACTTTTGCTCAATGAGAACCAATGATCATCTTAGAAAGATCAATTTAACTGGCTGATCAATTTGACATGTATGCATTAAATTATCTGTAACTTTTCATTAAGCTAGCTCAACTTTCAATATTGTGACAACATTTGAGTTTGAAAGAGCTACCACAAAGCCTTCAAGTAATCCAATTTATCCCAAACTGGGTGATGCCATGCATTATGCATCATTTCTAAGCCTTTAATCAAGGAGCACCAATGATCAGTTTAAAATGATCATTTTAACTGGCCGATCAACTTAAAATGTCCACACTATATCGTCCATAATTTTTGATTTAGAATTCAGAATGACACGAATCCAATGCCCACGTTAAACTAGCTCAACTTTCTATATTGTGACAACATTTGAGACTGAAAAAGCTGCCGCAAAGGCTTCAAGTAATCCAACTTATCCCAAACTACGTGATGCCAAGCATTACACTTCATTTATAAGCCTTTACTCAAGGAGCACTAGTGATCAGTTTAGAATGATCATTTTAACTGGCCGAGCAACTTGACATGTCCGCACTAAATTGTTTGTAACTTTTAATTTAGAGTTCAAAATGACATGAATCCAACCCCCACGTTAAGCTAACTAAATTGTGATAAAATTTAAGATCGAAATACCTCCGACAAAGCCTCCAAGTAATCCAATGTATCCCAAACTGTGTGATGCCTTGCATTATGCTTCATTTATTAGCCTAAATAATCCGTAGCCTTTTATTTAGGATTCAAAATTACACGATTCCAACGCCCATGTTAAGGTAGCTCAATTTTCTATACTGTAAAAAAATTTAAGACCGAAATAGTTACGACAAAGAGTAAAAGTAATCAAATCTTCACCAAACTATGTGATGCCATGGGTTATGCTTCATTTTTAAACCTTTGCTGAATGAGCACCAGTGATCATCTTAAAAAGATCAATTTAACTGGCCGATCAACTTGACATGTATTCACTAAATCGTCCATAGCTTTTGATTTAGAGTTCATAATGACACGAATCCAATGCCCATGTTAAGTTAGCTCAATTTTCTATATTGTGACAACATCTGAGATTGAAAAAGCTACCACAAAGCATTCAAGTAATTCAATCTATCTTAAGCTGCGTGATGTCATGCATTATGCTCCATTTATAATCCTTTACTCAAGGAACACTAATAATTAGTTTAGAACAATTAGTTTAGAACGATAACTTTAACTGGCTGATCCGCTTGACATGTCCACACTAAATCGTCCATAACTTTTGATTTAGAGTTCCGAATGACAGAAACCCAACACCCACATATAACTAGCTCAAGATTCTATATTGTGACAAAATCGCGTGATGCCATGCATTATTCTATATTAAGACCTGAATAGCTATAACAAAGCCTACAAGTAATCCAATCTATCTCAAATTGCGTGATGCCATGCATTATGCTTCCCGCCTTTACTCAATGAGCACCAATCATCAGTTTAACTAGGTAATCAACTTGACATGTCTGCCATAAATCGTCTTTAACTTTTGATTTGGAGCTGAAAATGACATCAATCCAACCCCACGTTAAGCTAGGTCAATTTTCCATGTTGTGACAACATTTGAAAGTGAAAGAGCTACGAAAAAGCCTCCAAGTAATCCAATGTATCCCAAATTGTGTGATGCCATGCATTACATCTCATTTATAAGTCTTTACTCAATGAGCACCAATGATCAGATTATAATGATCGTTTTAACTGGACAACCAACTTGACATATACGCACTAAATCAACCGTAACTTTTGATTTAGAGTTCAGAATGCCATGAATCCAACGCCCTCGTTAAACTAACTCAATTTTCTGTGTTGTGACAACATTTGAGACTCAAAGAGCTACCACAAAGCTTTTAAGTAATCCAATGTATCCCAAACTGTGTGATGCCATGCAATATGCTTCATTTATAAGCCTTTAATGTGCACTTTAGATCAAGTTCATTTCAATTTCAACTATCATAATAAAATTAGAATTGATTGGATCATGGCGGTCGCACAACATTAGACGACATGATCTCTTTCATATATCACAAAAAAATCCCAACTTTATATATAGTTTCTTTATATTTAGAATAACCTTAATTCTCAATCTAATCATATGTTATCTAAGAACCATAAATGTATACACATACTTTAATGATAACATATTTATTAAAACCAGAAACATCACTTAAAGTGAATTCATAATGTCATACACATAATGAACATATCACAATCATAATAGCAAGGCTTTGTCTATAATACCCATATGCTCTACATGACCAATAAACATTTTGGGTGGTAGTCCTTTAGTTAACGGATCCGCTACCATCATATCAGTTCTTATATGCTCAAATGACAATCTATGTTTCTGTACTTCTTATTTGATAGATAAGTACTTTAACTCCATGTGCTTAGCACTTTTAGAGTACTTGTCATTCTTTGAAAAGAAGACAAGTGAAGAATTATGACAATAAATTCTAAGCGGCCTTGCTGACAATTTGAAGTCCTGAGATGAAGTACCGCAGCCACAATGCGTGAATTGTGGCCTCAATGCATGCCACAAATTCGGTCTCCATAGTGGAAGTAGCAATGACGGAATGTTTTCCACTTTTCCATGATATTGCTCCACCAGCTAATAGGAACGTCGATTTTCTACTGTCAACGCATCTGGCATAATCTGAATCTGAATATCCAATAACCTCAAGGTGATCAGATTTCTTGAATGTAAGCATGTGCTGTTTGGTGCCTTGCAAGTACCTGAGAACCTTCTTTGTAGCTCTCCAGTGGTCCATTCAGGATTACTTTGATATCGACCCAACATACCAACCGCAAAGCTGATATCTTGTCTAGTACATGTTTGAACATAGTTCAAACTCCCAACCACTAATGCATATGGAATTCTTTCCATTTCTTTACGCTCTAATTTATTTTTAGGACATTGCATTTTACTGAACTTGTCCCCTTTTTGAATTGGAGCTATCCCTATGGAACATTTATCCATTTTATATCTCTCTAAAATCTTATTGATATATCCTTTCTGAGACAATCTTAACAATCCTTCTGTTCTATCTCGAAATATTTCTATTCCGATCACATACGATGCCTCACCCATATCTTTCATTTCAAATTTCTTAAAGAGATACTTCTTTATATCATGTAACATGCCTATGTCATTTACAGCAAGCAAAATGTCATCAACATATAAGACTAATATCACAAACTTTTGCTCCCACTAACTTTAATGTAGATACATTGATCAACAATGACCTCTACAAAACCGTATGACATGATGATATCATTAAACTTTAAATACCATTGTCTATAAGATTGTTTTAGTCCATATATTGATTTTCTCAGCTTACACACCATATGTTCTTTTCCTGTGACCACGAAACCTTCAGGTTGGTCCATATATATTTCTTCCTCGAGCTCTCCATTTTGAAAGACGGTTTTCACATCCATTTGGTGAAGCTCAAGATCATAATGAGCTACCAAAGCCAAAAAAATCCTTAGAGAATCCTTCTTTGAAACCGGAGAGAAGGTCTCGTTATAGTCAATACCATCTTTTTGGGTGAAACCTTTAGCAACAAGATGAGCCTTGTATCTTTCAATGTTACCTTTCGAGTTGCGTTTAGTCTTAAAGACCCATTTAGAACCAATGGTTTTGAAACTGTTAGGCAACTCCACTAAGTCCCATACTTTGTTATCATCCATAGATTTTATTTCATCTTTCGAGGCAATTAACCATTTTTCATAATTGTCACTTTTTATGGCCTTTTGGAATGAACTCGGATCTTCATCAATGCTTAAGTCACATTCACTTTCAATAGCATAAACCACATAGTCATCTAAAATAGCAGATCATCTTTCTCCTCCAAATCGCCTTAATGGTTCTTGTGGTACACTATTCTCTTCTTGAATTGTAACCGGTTCATTAATTGTATTTTCTACTAGTGGGATTGACACATCATTATGTTGTTCTATTGCGTCATTTAACTGTGATGCAACAATAGGACCAACAATCTCAGATGCAATGATAGGTGAAGGAACATCAACATGGACTTCTTGAATGTCCACTTTTTGTGGTTCACCACTCCCACTAGTTTCACCATTCTCAATGAACCTAGCATTACCGGTCTCCACTATTTTTCGTACTATGGTTAGGACAATAGAATATATACCCCTTTGATTTTTCAGGAGAACCAATGAAAAATCCACTGATGGTCCTAAAATCAAGTTTCTTTTCATGTGGGTTATACAACCTTACTTCTGCTGGACAACCCCAAACACGTAGATGTCTTAAACTAGGTTTCCTTCCTGTCCATAGTTCATAAGAGGTCTTAGGAACAGCCTTGCTAGGAACCCGGTCCAGCAAATACATTGCAGTTTTTAATGCATATACCAACAACGAAAGGGGTAAAAAGCAATTACTTATCATGCCCATAACCATATCCATTAAAGTACGATTTTGCCTCTCAGCTACACCATTCAGTTGAGGAGTACCAGGCATTGTATATTGTAAACAAATACCTTTACTTTCAAGTAACTTTGCAAATGGACCTGGACATTGTCCATCTTTATTGAATTTTCCATAAAACTCACCACCTCTATCAGATCTCACAACTTTTACTTTTTTATCTAACTGCCTTTCCACCTCGTTAATGAACACCTCTAGGATATTCACATATTTAGACTTTTTATGCAGCAGATATGTATATCCATAATGTGAGTAATCATCAATGAAGGTGATAAAGTACTTTTAACCACTCCAAGAAGGAGCATCTAAATGGCCACAAATATCGGTATGTATTAACTCAAGAAGCTGAGTGCTCCCTATGGCTGTTTTCTTTGTTATATGTTTAGTCTGCTTTCCTTTAATGCAGTGTACACATACATTTAGATCACCAAAATCCAATGGAGGAAGAATTTCATTCTTTACCAACCTCATAATTCTTTCTTTGGAAATATGACCTAATCTTTGGTGCCACAATAAAGCAGAATTTTCATTTGATGCACTATGTTTAATGCCTCGAATTTCAATATTAAATCGGGATTCGGAAAAATTTTCATCAAGATTGAACTTATAAAGTGAATCAAACAAAATACCACTACCATAAAAGTAATCATTTCGGTACAAAGAGAAAACACCACGTCCAACCTTAAAAACAAATCCTAAATTATCCAATCTACTTATGGAAACAAGATTTCTAGCACATTCAGGTACATAGAGACACCCTTCAAGATTTACATGACACTTAGCATCTAAAATCAATCTCTAAGTCCCATTGCCTTCAATTCGTGCCTTCATCTTCTTTCCCATGAACAAGTATTGTTCAGTTCCTCTTATGGGCTGGATCGAACTGAATCCCTCTTTAATATGAGATACATGACTAGTAGCACTAGAATCTAACCACCAAGTATTATTAGGCACTTCTATAATGTTCAATTAAGAGCAAACAAAACTATGATGTTAACTTTTCCTTTTCTTTTCAGACAATATTTCTTGAAATGCCCCATTTTCTTACAAAAGAAACATTTCATCTCTTTATGGATTTTTCTTTCAGGTCCTTTCACAAAAGCTTTATCCTTCCTTTTGTCTTTTTTACTCGGTTGTCCCTTATAGCTGCTAGAACTTACAATACCTACGAGATTCGCAACTTGGTCCTTCATTTTCTTTAATCTCCCTTCCTCTTGAACCAACATAGCCTTTAGTTCTTTAAAATTCCATTTATCTTTAATGGTACTGTAGTTTACCTGGAACTAGCTAAATTCAAAAGGTAGAGAGTTCATAATGAATTGGACCAAAAACTGCTCATGAACTTCCATTCCCATGGATGTTAACTTTGCTGACAAGTTAAACATGTGTGTGACATGATCATGGATTGGTTGAGACTAGTCAAACTTTTTCGTAGTTAGCTCACTCATTAGGCTTCCTACAATCGACTTATCAGCTAAATCAGATTGTGAACATTACTTAATTTCCTGTATGAATACCATTGCTTTCTCTGTATTAGGCATAGATGGCTTAATACTTTCCGCCATTGTCATCCTCATAAGGTTCAAACTCAGCCTGTTAGATCGCTCCCAAGTTTCATACCGAGTCTTTTCAGTTTGGGAGCTATCATCTGTAATGGCTGAGGGTTCCTCATCCATTAGGATTGCAAGGTCGAGTGCCATAATACCCAATGTGAACCGGATATGTTCTGACCACTCTATATAATTGAGCCAATTAAACTTTATGACAGAGTTAGCGGATGCATACAAATTTGATGAAGCTGCAAAATATTTATACGTACTTACTCATTATTACTTTGATACTTTATTACCGATTCAAAGACCTAATCATAAACTTTAAAGCATGTATTCGAACAACCTTTGGGTAATACTTTAAATACAAGCACTTTTAGCGATGTTAAATTTATGCTTTAACAATTAATCATATCACATAAAATCAAATAATTATGCTACCTTTGGCTATACATAATATCGACTATAGTGAAGTGATTAATTCTTTTCATATTAATAACTATATCATATGATCTACCTTTGGGTAATCTCCTAGAATATAGATATTAAAACAATTGATCAATTAAAACTTTGATGACATTTGTAACATCACTTTAATCATGATCAATTGATAGACTTTATTATTTTAATATTTATATCAATTATAACAATGTCACTTTGGTGACTTACATGTTATATAAAATATAAACATTAAAATTTTAATAGATAAAGTATCTTTATATTGTATTAACATTTTAAAATACAGTTAACCATTTCAATTAAACCAGCGGAAATTTTATTGTACACTTATATATACAAGTTTTTATATACATAAACAAATTTATCTAATAAAATATATTTACTCCAATAAATTATGACTTTATCTTAATTAATAAGTGTCATTTATTATGATTCATATGAAAAAATCGACTCTCATAATATGCACCTATTTAAAAAAAATTATTATTGATTTTCCTTTTAAAGTAATAACTTAATGCAAATAACCAACCATTTCTAATGATTAAATAAATAACTGAAAACTTTTATTATGCAATAATTCTACCACTACTTCATGCATTTTAATACGAAACTTATGCTTTTGAGAAAAGTAAATTTTCTCATGTAATCATCACAAGTAACCGCAAGATGACTTTTAATTACGTTTTCATTCTTCATTTGTATTTAAGTTATCTCTCAATTTCTTTTATGAACATTAATGATGTTTATAAAACAGTAAGACAATCACAATTAACACCAAAACTTAATCCACATTATTTTCATCATGAAAATCAATCACTAATTTTATGGTGAATTAAACAAATCTAGTTTTGCTCTGATACCAATTTTTAATTTATTTTGTAATGATTTCAATTATAAAATATAATCCCAAGAACATCTATATTTGATTTAATTCAACCTAATATGTTTTTTTGTAGAAGAAGAAACTACTAACCTTGATCCATGAAGAATTGGACAAATTGATTTTCTCCTCCTTTTAGCATTTCTCTTTAATGATATCTTTGATGGATAATAAATCACTGCTTTTTACCCTTTCCTTTTGTTCTCTAAAGTGGCGAATTTTATGTGGTTTTTTCTCCCTTTTAGTTTGTTAAGGGAGAAGTTACTGAACTAATTCTCTTTATGAGTGAGGAAGAAGTTACGGCCATTAGAAGAAAAACCACCTCTTTATTAACTGCCACATATATCCACATTATTGTGGCTTTTCATCCAATAATTAATTGGTTATTAATTAACCATCTTATATGTACTGAATATATATATATATACTAACAAATACAAAGGTGTTTATACAATTTAATTAGGTAAAGGAGGATGGTTATCAATACAACCAAATTCTAATGTCGTTCTCCAAAACCGACACATCACGGTGTCGCTTTTTATATTAGAATTATAAATATTAATACAAACTTGATCCGTATAATTAAACCGAAAGACACATAGGTCATATATAAGAATATAATATAAATATTCTTACACAACCATCTTGCATATTCCCTCTTTTTAAGTTCGACCAACTCATTCTCTGTGTAATTTGAATAATGAACACGTATTTGTTCCATGTATATCCTGTTAATTATGAACAAAGTAATTAAAAATAATTATAATAACAATTAAAAACAAAATTTAATTGAATGTACCTTTCATATTGCAAAAGTTCATCGCAATTTGTCAAAATATACAGATGCAAGTGATTGTGTTCCTCCTCTGATAGGCGTCGTGTCTTCCATTTTCCCCTTAAACGTCTAATTTGTGCAAATACTTCTGGCCCATATACTGGATACCTTAGTTTTTCTCCTCCATCATCATGCCGTGCAGGTCGTCTATTTTTTGTTTGGACTTGCGATGGAAAATAGTGGCTGGAAAAATTAGATGTTTTTTTCATTAATACTTTGTGCGACGATTGAACCTTCAACACTGGTAAGATTTTTAACGTTTTCTTTAGGTGGAACATATATATCTCAAAAGGATACATCAATCTGTACTGAACAGGTCCTCCAAGCGCTGCTTCTCTAGGGAGGTGAATAGGAAGGTATTCCATAACATCAAAAAACGCTGGTGGAAATATTTTCTACAGATTACAAATGAGAACCGGTATTTTTTTTCCTCCAAATTTTGGATATCGTATCCAGTATGTGATCTTGTACATAATTCTCCGAGAAAACACCACTCCCTGCATAAAAAGAAAGTTAATATCATATTAAATATAAAATAATGTGAACGTACCTGTAATTGCTCCGTCAACGTTTTTAGGTAGAAGATCGCTCAAGGCAAATGGAAATAGTTTTGCATAAAAACATGGCAATCATGACTTTTCATCGCTGAAAATTTGCCTTAAATAGTATCAACACAATTATGAAGATTAGATTCGTATCCATCTAGAAATTTGACACTATGCTTAATCCAGTCAAAGAACTTGTCTTTTGCATGCGCATCCAACCGGAATGCAGGAGACAATGATTTTCCATTTGACATTACATGTAGTTCCTTCCGGGAATAAATATCCGGCAAATCCAATCTAGATTTCAAATTATCTTTCGTTTTTCCTTGCATATTTAGAATGGTATTCATTATGTTGTCGAAAAAATTCTACTTAATGTGCATAACATCTAAATTATGGCGCAACAAATGGTCCTTCCAATATGGTAAATCCCAAAAAATGCTCTTCTTGTGCCAATTGTGGTATTCGCACAACCATCAACAGGGTAATGTCAGTTACATCCACATGAAGTCGTTCTCTCATCACCAAAATCTCTAAGTTGAGTCATCATATAATTCCCGTCAAGCGTAGGAGGTGGACCATCAAAATTTGTTTTGTTTTTCCTAAACAATGTCGTGCTCCGACGATATGGATGATCTTGTGGTAGAAATCGATGTCCGTGGTTCAATTGGAACGCATTAGTATTATCTTGACAATATGGGCATGCTAATCTTCCATGTGTCGACCATCCTGATAACATACCATATGCTGGAAAATCACTTATGGTCCACATAAGTACTACTCGCATCAAGAAGTTCTGTTGGTTGAAACATCGAATGCTTCGACACCATTTTCCCACAACATTTTTAACTCATGAATTAGTGGCTGCATGAAAATATCAAGCAATTACCTAGGATGCTCTGGACCCGGGACGAGAATTGTTAGAAACAAAAATTCTCGTT
The DNA here is from genome assembly GCA_018901935.1 of Pugionium cornutum. Classification (NCBI taxonomy): domain Eukaryota; kingdom Viridiplantae; phylum Streptophyta; class Magnoliopsida; order Brassicales; family Brassicaceae; genus Pugionium; species Pugionium cornutum. Next base: position 23,001,744 of record CM032155.1, read on the forward strand.
TCATACACAATGAATGAGGCAAATTATAAGGCATCACGATAACTGGCCACAATGAGGCAAATTATAAGGTGCGACGATTGAACCTTCAACACTGGTAAGATTTTTAACGTTTTCTTTAGGTGGAACATATATATCTCAAAAGGATACATCAATCTGTACTGAACAGGTCCTCCAAGCGCTGCTTCTCTAGGGAGGTGAATAGGAAGGTATTCCATAACATCAAAAAACGCTGGTGGAAATATTTTCTACATATTACAAATGAGAACCGGTATTTTTTTCCTCCAAATTTTGGATATCGTATCCAGTATGTGATCTTGTACATAATTCTCCAAGAAAACACCACTCCCTGCATAAAAAGAAAGTTAATATCATATTAAATATAAAATAATGTAAACGGACCTGTAATTGCTCCGTGAACGTTTTTAGGTAGAAGATCGCTCAAGGCAAATGGAAATAGTTTTGCATGAAAACATGACAATCATGACTTTTCATCGCTGAAAATTTGCCTTAAATAGTATCAACACAATTATGAAGATTAGATTCGTATCCATCTAGAAATTTGACACTATGCTTAATCCAGTCAAAGAACTTGTCTTTTGCATGCGCATCCAACCGGAATGCAGGAGACAATGATTTTCCATTTGACATTACATGTAGTTCCTTCCGGGAATAAATATCCGGCAAATCCAATCTAGATTTCAAATTATCTTTCATTTTTCCTTGCATATTTAGAATGGTATTCATTATGTTGTCGAAAAAATTCTACTTAATGTGCATAACATCTAAATTATGGCGCAACAAATGGTCCTTCCAATATGGTAAATCCCAAAAAATGCTCTTCTTGTGCCAATTGTGGTATTCGCACAACCATCAACAGGGTAATGTCAGTTACATCCACATGAAGTCGTTCTCTCATCACCAAAATCTCTAAGTTGAGTCATCATATAATTCCCGTCAAGCGTAGGAGGTGGACCATCAAAATTTGTTTTGTTTTTCCTAAACAATGTCGTGCTCCGACGATATGGATGATCTTGTGGTAGAAATCGACGTCCGTGGTTCAGTTGGAACGCATTAGTATTATCTTGACAATATGGGCATGCTAATCTTCCATGCGTCGACCATCCTGATAACATACCATATGCTGGAAAATCACTTATGGTCCACATAAGTACTACTCGCATCAAGAAGTTCTGTTGGTTGAAACATCGAATGCTTCGACACCATTTTCCCACAACATTTTTAACTCATGAATTAGTGGCTGCATGAAAATATCAAGCAATCACCTAGGATGCTCTGGACCCGGGACGAGAATTGTTAGAAACAAAAATTCTCGTTTCATACACAATGAATGAGGCAAATTATAAGGTGTCACGATAACTGGCCACAACGAGTATTGCCTCCCATGCTTCCCAAAAGGGTTGAATCCATCTGTAGATAACCCGAGGTATACGTTTCTAGGCTCATATGCAAAACTAGGATAAACCTCTTTAAAATGTTTCCATGCTTCTTCAGCCGAGGGATGCACAATTTCTCCATTCAAATTATGTTCTGCATGCCATCTCATAGTATTTGTCGTGTGTTCAGATTGATATAACCCCTTTAACCTCTCTGTTAATGGCAAATACCACATCCATTTATGCGGAATAGGTACTCTGCTGCTTGTCTCTTGAAATCGAGGTTTGTGACAAAATCGTCACTTCATGCGGTTTTCAATATTTCTCCAATAGATCATGCATTTGTCAATACATACATCGATCATCTGATACGGCAATCCAAGACTAGCTACAAGTTTTTGAACCTCGTAATATGAAGCAGGAGCAATATTATCTTCAGTTAATATATGTCTAACACAAAATTTAGCTATCGCATTCACAAAATCTTTAGCCAAGTTGAAATTCGTCTTTATCGTCATCAACCTGCTTGCAGCAGATAAAGGCAATAATCCATCTCTACATCCTTTATACAAAGGCTGCTTGGATGCATCTAACATATCAAAAAATTTCTGGGCTTCCGAATTAGGTTCCTCTATTCTACTCCTATCTTCAATGCATTTGTTCATGAAACGAATCATTCACCATCTGAACAGTACCTCCGTTTATATCAACTTTTGATACCGGTTCCTCTACCCTACCATTAGTACTATCTAACCTTTTTGAAGTACTATCATAATATTGCATCGTTGCATCAGATTCTCCATGTGAATACCAAATTTTGTAACCCGGCATGAATCTAGTCCTATAAAAATGATTACGTACTTCTCTAACAGAGATTAATCTTTGATTTCGACATTTAATTCACGGAAAATACATTTTACCGTATTCCGATGTCATGCTATTGTTTGATGCAAATGTCATGAACTCTTCAACACCTTGCACAAATTCATCCCACCATTCCCCCGTTGTTGAGTCATACCGAGGTTTTGATTTCGTCGGCAAATTTTTTCCAATGGTTTTGAGAGGATACCCCAACGCCCACGTGGTCGCCGGAAACCGGATGGATGTCCGTCAGATTTTACCATCAATTTGCCGACGGTGGTGCAAACTTTGGGATTTACCGATGGAACACCGACGATATGTTTTCGCTTGATAAACCGTTGGAAAACCATCTCTTAAGCGTTGGAATATTCCGACGATTTTATTTCCGTCGGAAACGTCATCGGAAATGTTAATGTTTTCTTGTAGTAGTTTAGAATGATCATTTTAAATAGCTGATCAACTTACATGTCCGCAAAAAATCTTCTTAGAGCTCAAAATGACATGAGTCCAACGCCCACGTAAAGCTAGCTGAATTTTCTGTATTGTGACAACATTCGAGACTGAAAGAGCTACGAAAATGCCTCCATGTAATACAACGCATCCCAAACAGAGTGATGCCATGCAATATACTTCATTCATAAGCCTTTACTTAAGGAGAACCAATGATCAGTTTAGAATGATCATTTAACTGGTCGATCAACTTGAAATGTCCTCACTAAATCGTCTGTAACTTTTGATTAAAAGTTCAAAATAACACGAATCCAACGCCGCGGTTAGCTATCTCAATTTTATATATTGTGGCGAAATTTAAGACCAAAATATCTATGAAAAAGCCTCCAAGTGATCCAATTTCTCCCGAGTTGTGTGATGCAATGCATTATGCTTAATTTCTAAGCCTTTACTCAATGAGCACCAATGATCATTTTAATTAGCTGATCAACTTGACATGTCCGCACCAAGAGCTACGACAAAGCATCCAAGTAATCTAATGTATCCCAAATTGCATGATGCCATGCATTATACTTAAGTTATAAGCCTTTACTTAGGGGGCGACAAAAATCAGTTTATAATGATCATTTTAATTGGCCGATCAACTTGACATGTTCGAAATAAATCGTCCGTAACTTTTGATTTAGAGTTAAAAATGACACGAATCCAACACCCACATTAAGCTAGCTCAATTTTCTATATGGTGACAAAATTTAAGACCGAAATAGCTACGACAAGTCATCCAAGTAATCCCATCTAACCCAAATTGTGTGATTCCATGCATTTTGCTTCATTTATTAGCTTTTACTCAAGGAGCACCAATGATTAGTTTAGAATTATCATCTTAACTAGCTAATCAACGTACATGTCCGCACTAAATAGTCTTAGAGCTCAAAATGACTTGAGTCCAATGCCCACGTTAAGCTTGCTGAATTTTCCGTATTGTGACAATATTTGAGACTGAAAGAGGTACGAAAAAAGCTCCAAATAATACAATGTATCCCAAACTGCGTGATGCCATGCATTATACTTCATTTATAAGCCTTTACTCAAGGAGCACCAATGATCAATTTAGAAATATAATTTTAACTGGCCGATCAACTTGACATGTCTGCACTAAATCATCTGTAACTTTTGATTTAGAGTTCAGAATTACACGAATCCAATGTCCACGTTAAGCTAGCTCAATGTTCTATATTGTGACAACATTTAAAACTAGAAGAGCTACAAAAAAGCCTCCAAGTAATCCAATGTATCCCAATCAGCGTGACGCCATGGATTATCCTTTATTTATAAGCCTTTACTCAAGCAGCACCGATGATCAGTTTAGAGTTATTATTTTACCTGGTTAATCAACATGAAATGTGCGCACTAAATCATCTGTAACTTTTGATTAGAGTTCAGAGTGACACAAGTCCAACGGCCATGTTAAGCTATGTCAATGTTATATATTGTGACAACATTTGAGGCTGAAAGAGCTACAAACAAGCCACCAAGTAATTCAATCTATCTCAAATTGCGTGATATCATGTATTATGCTTCATTTATAAGGCTTTACTCAAGGAGCACTAATGGCAGTTTAGAATGATCAGTTTAGAATGATAAGTTTAGAATGTAAGTTTAGAATGATAAGTTTAGAATGATCACTTCAACTACTCGATCAACTTGACATGTCAACACTAAATCATCTGTAATTTTTGATTTAGAATTCAAAATGATACGAATCCAATGCCCACGTTAATCTAGCTCAATTTTCTATATTGTGAAAACATTTGAGACAGAAAGAGCTACCACAAAGCCTTCAAGTAATCAAATCGTTCCCAAACTGTGTGATGCCATGGATTATGCTTCATTTGTAAACCTTTGCTCAATGAGCACCAATGATCATTTTAAAATGATCACATTAACTTGCCGATCAACTTGACATGTCTACATTAAATCATCCGTAAATTTTGATTTAGAGTTCAAAATGACACGAATCCAACGCACCTGTTAAAGTAGCTCATTTTCTATATTTTGAAAAATATAAGAACGAAATAGCTGAGACAAAGCCTACAAGTAATCCAGTGTATCCCAAATTACGTGATGCCATGCATTATGCTTCATTTATAAGCCTTTACTTAATGAGCACCAATGATCAGTTCAAACTTTGTTATGCCATTCATTATGCTTCATTTGTATACATTTGCTTAATGAGCACCAATGATAAGTTTATAATGATCGATTTAACTAGCCATTGAACTTGACATGGTCCCAGTTAATCGTCCGTAACTTTTACTTTAGAGTTGAGAATTACACGAATCCAACTCCCACGTTAAGCTAGCTCAATTTTTTATATTGTGAATAAATTTAAGACCAAAATATGTACGACAAAACCTCCAAGTAACCCAATCTATCCCAAACTACGTGATGTAATGCATTATGCTTCATTTGTAAACCTTTGCTCAATGAGCACCAATGATCAGTTTAGAATGATCGATTTTTAACTAGCCGATAAACTTGACATGTCCCCACTAAATCATCCGAAATTTTTTATTTAGAGTTCAGAATTTCACGAATCCAACGCCCACGTTAAGCTAGCTCACTTTTCTATATTGTGATAAAATTTAAGACCGAAATAGCTGCGACAAAACCTCCATGTAACCTAATCTATCCCGAACTGCGTGATGCCATACATTATGTTTCATTTGTAAACCTTTGCTCAATAAGCAGTAATGATAAGTGTAGAATGATCGATTTAACTAGTCGATACACATGATATGTCCGCACTAAATCGTTCGTAACTTTTGATTTAGAGTTCAGAATGACATGAATCCAATGCCCGCGTTGATCTAGCTCAATTTTCAATATTGTGACAAAACTAAAGGCAGAAAAATACTATGACAAAGCGTCCAAGTAATCCAATGTATCCCAAATTGCGTGCTACCATGCATTATGCTTCATTTATAAGCCTTTAATTGATGAACATGAATGATCAGTTAAGAATGATCATTTTCTTTGGCCGATCAACTTGACATGGACGCACTAAATCGTCTGTAACTGTTTTTTAGAGTTTAGAATAGCAGGAATCCGACGCCCATGATTCCAACCCCCACGTTACGCTAGCTTAATTTTCTATATTGTTACAACATTTGAGACTGAAAGAGTTATCACAAAGCCTTCAGTAATGTAATATTTTCTAAACTGCGTGATGCCATGCATTATGCTTCATTTATAAGCCTTTACTCAAGGAGCACTAATGATCAGTTTAGAATTATCACTTTAACTTTCCAATCAACTTGACATGTCCGCATTAAATCGTTTGTAAATTTTAATTTATAGTTCAAAATGACATGAATTCAACGTCCACATTAAGCTAGGTCAATATTCTATATTCTAACAAAATTTAAGATTGAAATAGATACGAGTGAGCCTCCAAGTAAACCAATCTAACTGCATGATGCGATGCATTATGCTTTTATAAACCTTTTCTCAATGAGTAGCACTAATCAATTTAAAATGATCATTTTAACTCGCTGATCAACTTGACATGTCTGCACTATATTATCTTTAACATTTGATTTAGAGCTCAAACTGACATGAATCACACGACAACGTTAATCTAGCTCAATTTTAAATATTGTGACAACATTTGAGACTAAAAGAGCTACGATAAAGCCTCCAACTAATCCAATGTATCCCAAACTGCGTGATGCTCTGCATTATGCTTCATTTATAAGCCATTACTCAAGGAGCACCAATGATAAGTATAAAATGATCACATTAACTTGCCGATCAACTTGACATTTCCGCACTAAATCATCAGTAACTTTTGATTTAGAGTTCAAAACTACAAAATCTAACGCTAATGTTAATCTAGCTCAATTTTCAATATTGTGACAACATTTGAAACTGAAAGAGCTACCTCAAAGCCTTCAAGTAATGCAATCTATCCCAAACTGTGTGATGCGATGCATTATGCTTCATTTGTAAACCTTTCCTCAATGAGCACAAATGATCAGTTTAAAATGATCAATTTAACTAGCTCATCAACTTGCCATGTCCACATCAAATCGTCTTTAACATTTGATTTAGAGCTTAATATAACATTAATCCAATGCGCAAGTTAATCTATCTCTATTTTCAATACTGTGACAAAATTTGAGATTGAAAGAGATACCATAAAGCCTTCAAGTAATCCAATCTATACCAAACTGCATGATGCCATGCATTATGCTTCATTATAAGCCTTTACTCAAGGAGCCCCAATGATCAGTTCAGAATTGTCGTTTTAACTATCCGATCAACTTGAAATGTATGCACTAAATTGCCCGTAACTTCTGATTTAGTGTTAAAAATAACATGAATCCAACGCCTACGTTAAACTAGCCCAATTTTCTATATTGTGACAACATTTGAGACTGAAGGAGCCAACACAAAGCTTTTAAGTAATCCAATCTATCCCAAACTACGTGATGCCATGCATTATGCTTCATTTATAAGCTTTTACTCAAGGAGAACTAATGATCAATTTAGAATGATCAGTTTAAAATGATAAGTTAAGAATGATACATTTAGAATGATTACTTTAACTGGTCGATAACCTTGACATGTCCAAACTAAATCGTTCGTAATTTTTGATTTAGAGTTCAAAATGACACGAATCCAACACCCACGTTAAGGTAGCTCCATTTTCTATATTGTGACAACATTTGAGACTGAAAGAGCTACTACAAAGCCTTCAAGTAATCTAATACATCCCGAACTGTGTGATGACATGCATTGTGCATCAATTATTAGCCTTTATTCAAGGAGCACCAATGATCAGTTAAGAATGATCGATTTAACTAGCCGTGTTATCGTCCGTAACTTTTGATTTAGAGTTCAGAATTACAGGAATCCAACACCCAAATTAAGCTAGCTCAATTTACTATATTGTGATAAAAGTTAAAACCGAAATATATACAATAAAACCTAAATGTAACCCAATCAATCCCAAACTGTGTGATACCATGCATTATGCTTCATTTGTAAACCTTTGCTAATGAGCACCAACGATCAGTTTGATTGATCGATTTAACTAGCCGATAAACATGACATGTCCACAATAAATCATTCATAACTATTGATTCAAAGTTCAAAATGACATGAATCCAACGCCCACGTTAAGCTAGATCAATTTTCTATATTGTGACAAAATTGAAGACAAAAATAGCTACAAAAAAGCCTCCACGTAATCCAATGTATCATAAACTACGTTCTCCCACGCATTATGCTTCATTAATAAGCCTTCAATCGAGGAGCATTATTGATCAGTTAAGAATGATCATTTTATTTGGCCGATCAACTTGACATGTTCCTACTAAATCGAATGTAACTTTTATTTAGAGGTTAGAATGGCACGAATCCAACGCCCATGTTACGCTAGCTTGATTTTCTATATTGTTACAACATTTGATACTGAAAGAGCTACCACAAAGCGTTCAAGTAATCCAATATATCCTGAACTGCATGATGCCATGCATTATGCTTCATTTATAAGTCTTTACTCAAGTACCACTAATGATCAGTTTGGAATTATCTGTTCAGAATGATAAGTTTAGAATGATCACTTTAACTACCCAATCAACTTGACATGTCCGCACTAAATCATTTGTACCTTTTGATTTAGAGATCAAAATGACACGAATCCAACAACCACGCTAAGCTAGCTCAATATTCTATGTTGTAAAAAAAATTAAAGATTGAAATAGTTTCAAGCAAGCCTCCAAATAATTCATTCCCTCCTTAACTGTGCGATGCCATGCATTATGCTTTTGTAAACCTTTTCTCAATGATTACTAGTGATCAGTTTAGAATGACCATTTCAACTGGATGATCAACTTGACATGTCCGCACTAAATCTTCTTTAACATTTCATTTAGAGTTCAAACTAACATGAATCCAACGGCCACGTTAACTTAGCTCAATTTTAAATATTATGACAACATGTGGGACTGAAAAAGCTACAACAAAGCCTCCAAGTGGTCCAATGTATCACAAACTGGGTGATGCCATGCATTATGCTTCCTTAATAAGCCTTTACTCATGGAGCACCAATGATAAGTTTAAAATGATCACATTAATTTGCCGATCAACTTGAAATGTGCGCACTAAATCGTCCATAAATTTTTATTAAGAGTCCAAAACGACACGAATCCAACTCTCACGTTAAGATAGATCAATTTTCTATAATGTGACAACATTTGAAACTGAAAGAGCTTCCTTAAAGCCTTCAAGTAGTTCAATCTATCCCAAACTGTGTGATGCCATGCATTATGTCTCAATTGTAAACCTTTGGTCAATGAGCACCAATGATCAGTTTAGAAAGATCAATTTACTAGCTGATCAACATGACATGTCCATACTAAATCGTCTTTAACATTTTATTTAGAGCTCAAAATGAAATGAATCCAATGTGCATGTTAGTCTATCTCCATTTTGTATATTGTGACAAAATTTGAGATTGAAAGAGATACCACAAAGCCTTCAAGTAATCCAATCTATCCCAAACTGCATGATACCATGCATTATGCTTCATTTATAAGCCTTTACTCAAGTAGCACCAATGATCAGTTTATAATGATCATTTTAACTGACCGATCAACTTGACATTTATGCACTAAATTGCCCGTAACTTCTGAATTAGAGTTCAAAATGACACGAATCCAACGACCACATTAAGGTTGCTCAATTTTCTATATTATGACAACATTTGAGACTGAAAGAACTACCAAGAGCCTTCAAGTAATCCAATCTATCCCAAACTGTGTGATGCCTTGCATTATGCTTCATTTATACGCTTTTACTCAAGGAGCACTAATGATCAATTTAGAATGATCAGTTCAGAATGATAAGTTTAGAATGATAGTTTTAGAATGATCACTTTAATTGGTCCATAACCTTGACACGTCCGAACTAAATCGTCAGTAACTTTGGATTCAGCGTTCAAAACGACACGAATTCAACGCCCACGTTTGAGACAACATTTGAGACTGAAAGAGTGACCACAAAGCCTTCAGTAAAACAATCTATCCCAAACTGCGTGATGCCATGCATTATGCTTCATTTGTAAAAATTTGCTTAATGATAACCAATTATCAGTTTAGAATAGTCAATTTAATTACCTGATCCACTTCACATGTATGCACTAAATCGTCTTTAACATTTTATTTAGAGCAAAAAAATTACATGAATCTAATATGCACGTTAATCTATCTCCATTATCTATATTGTGACAAAATTTGAGATTAAAAGAGCTACCAAAAAGCCTTCAAAATCCAATCTATCCCAAACTTATTGATGTCATGCATTATGATTCATTTATAAGCCTTTACTCAAGGAGCACCAATAATCAGTTTAAAATGATCACATTAACTTGCCGATAAACGTGACATGTCCGCACTAATCGTCCGTAACTTTTTATTTAGAATTCAAAATGACACGAATCCAACGCCCACATTAAGCTATCTCTATATTGTATATTGTGACAAACTTTAAGACCAAAATAGCGTCAACAAAGCCTCCTAGTAATCCAATCTATTCCAAACAGTGTGATGCCTTGCATTATGCTTTTGTAAACCTTTTCTCAATGAACACCAATGATCAGTTTAGAATGATCTTTTCAACTCGATGATCAACTTCACATGTCGGTACTAAATCGTTTTTAACATTTGATTTAGATCTCAAAATGACATGAATCCAACGACCACGTTAATCTAGCTCAATTTTCAAAATTGTGATAACATTTGAGGCTGAAAGAGCTGCGAAAAAGCCTCTAAGTAATCCAATGTATCTCAAATTGTGTGATAACATGCGTTATGCTTCATTTAAAAGACTTTACTCAAGGAGAACCAATGATCAGTTTAAAGTGATCACATTAACTAGCAGATCAACTTCACATGTCCGCACTAAATCGTACGTAACTTTTGATTTAAAGTTCAATATGACACGAATCCAACGCCCACGTTAATCTGGCTCAATTTTCTATATTGTGACAACATTTGAGATTGAAAAAGCTACGACAAATCCTTCAAGTAATCCATTGTATCGCATAGTGCGTGATGCCATGCATTATGCTCCATTTGTAAAGCTTTTCTCAAAGAGAACCAATGACCAGTTTAGAATGATCAATATAACTCGCCAATAAACTTGACATTACCGCACTAAATTTTCCATAAATATTGATTTACAGTTCAGAATGACAGGAATCCAATGCCCACGTTAAGCTAGCTTCATTTTCTATATTGTGATCAAATTTAAGAGTGATATACGTATGACAAAGCCTCCAAGTAATCCAATGTATCAAAAACTGTGTGATGCCATGCATTATGCTTCATTTATAAGCCTTTAGTCAAGGAGCACCAATATCAGTTAAGAATGATCATTTAACTGGCCGATCAACTTGAAATTTACACACTAAATTGTATGTAACCTTTTGATTTAGAGTTCAAAATGACACAAATCCAGCGCCTACGTTAAGGTAGCTCCATTTATATATTGTTACAACAATTAAGATTGAAAGAGTTACCCCAAAGCCTTCAAGTAATCTAATATATCCTAAACTATGTTATGCCATGCATTATGTTTCATTTATAAGCTTTTTCTCATGGAGAACTAGTGATCAGTTTAGAATGATCTGTTTAGGAGGAACACTTTAACTGGCCAATCCACTTGAGATGTCCACACTCAGTTGTCCATAACTTTTGATTTAGATTTCAGAATGATCATTTTAACTGGCCGATTAACTTGACATGTATGCATTAAATCGTCCAAAAATTTTGATTTAGAGTTCAAAATGACAAAAATCCAACGCCCACATTGAGCTAGCTCAATATTCTATATTGTGACAAAATTTAAGATTGAAAGAGCTACCACAAAGCTTTCAAGTAATATAATCTATCCCAAACAGAGTGATACCATGCATTATGTAAACCTTTGGTCAATGAGCACCAATGATTAAACTTGATATGTCCGCACTAAATCGTCTATAACATTTGATTTAGAGGTCAAAAAATATATGAATCCAACGTCCATGTTAATCTAGCTCAATTTTAAATATTGTGACAACATTTGAAACTGAAAGCGCTATGACAAACCCTCCAAGTAGTCCAATGTATGCCAAACCGCGTGATGCCATGCATTATGCTTCATTTATTAGCTTTTACTCATGGAGCACCAATGATCAGTTTAGAATGATCATTTTAACTGGCCAGTCAATTTTACATGCATGCAGCAAATCTTCCATAAGTTTTGATTTAGAGTTGAGAATGACACTAATCCAACGCCATGTTAAGCTAGCTCAATTTTATATACTGTGACAACAATTGAGATTGAAAGAGCTACCACAAAGCCTTCAAGTAATCCAATCTATCATAAACTGCGTGATGCCATGTATTATGCTTTTTTTATAAGCCTTTACTCAAGGAGCACTAATGATCAGTTTAGAATGATCACTTTAAATGCCCGATCAACTTGATATGTCTGCATTAAATTGTCCATTACTTTTGATTTAAAGTTCAGAATGACATGAATCCAACGCCCATGTTAAGGTAGCTCAATATTCTATATTTTCATAAAATTTAAGGCCAAAATAGCTAAGAAAAAGCCTCCAAGTAATCCAATCTCTGCCGAAGTGTGTGATGCCATGCATTATGATTCATTTATATCCCTTTACTCAATGAGCCCCAATGATCAGTTTATCATGATCATTTGAATTAGCTGATCAACTTGAGAAGTCCGTACTAAATCTTCTTTAACATTTGATTTCATGATCAAAATGACATGAATCCAACGTCCACGTTAATCTACCTCAATTTTCAATATTGTGACAACATTTGAGAATGAAAGAGCTATAACAAAGCCTCCAAGTAATCCAATGTATCCCAAACTGCGTGATGCCATCCATTATGCTTCATTTATAATCCTTCACTTAAGGAGTACCAATGATCATTTTGGAATGATCATTTTTACTACTTGATCAACTTGACGTGTCCGCACTAAATTATTCATAACTTTTGATTTACAGTTGAGAATGACACGAATCCAACATTCACGTTAAGCTACCTAAATTTTATATATTGTAATAAAATTTAAGACCGAAATAGCTATGAAAAATCCTCTAAATAATCCAATGTATAAGAAATTACATGATGCCATGCATTATGCTCCATTTATAAGCCTTTACTCAATAGGGACCAATGATCAGTTTAGAATGATCGTTTGATCAACTTGACATGTACGAACTAAATTGTCCTTAACTTTTGATTTTGAGTTCAGAATAACAAAAATCAATTGCCCACATTAGGCTAGCTCAGTATTCTATATTTTAACAAGCTTTAAGACTAAAATAACTATGACAAAACCTCCAAGTAATCCAATCTATACCAAACTGCGTTATGCCATGCATTAGGTTTCATTTCTAAACCTTTGCTCAATGAACACCAATGACAAGTTTACAAATATCAGTTTAACTAGCGAATCCACTTGAGATTTCAACACTAAGTCATCTTTAACATTTAATTTAGAGCTCAAAATGACATGAATCCAATGCCCACGTTAGTCAAACCTAATTTTCAATATTGTGACAACATTTGAGTCTGAAAGAGCTACGACAAAGCCTCCAAGTAATCCAATGTATCCCAAACTACCATGCATTATGCTTCATTTATATGCCTTTACTCAAGGAGCACCAATGATCAGTTCAGAATGATCATTTTAACTGGCTGATCAATTTGACATGTATGCGTTAAATCGTCGGTAACTTTTGATTTAGAGTTCAAAATGACATGAATCTAATACCCACGTTAAGCTAGCTGAATATTCTATATTATGATAAAATTTATGACCGAAATAGCTACGACAAAGCCTACAAGTAATCCAATATTTCCCAACTTTCGTGCTGCCATGTATTATGCTTAATTTATAAACCTTTACTCACGGTGCACCAATGATCAGTTAAGAATGATCATTTTAATTGGCTGATCAACTTGACATGTACACACTAAATCGTCCATAACTTTTTATTTAGAGTTCAGAATGACACGAATCCAACATCCACGTTAAGCTAGCTCAATATTTTACATTGTGACAAAATTTAAGATCAAAATAGCTACGACAAAGCTTTCAAGTAATATAAGATATCCCAAACTGTGTGATGACATGCATTATGCTTCATTTGTAAACCTTTGCTCAATGAGCACCAATGATCAGTTTAGAATGATCATTTTAAATAGGTGATCAACTTGACATGTCCACACTAAATCGTCTTTGACATTTAATTTAGAGCTCAAATTGACATGAATCCAACCCCACGACAAAGCCTCCATGTATCCAATGTATCCAATGTATCCCAAACTATTTGATTTCATGCATTATGCTTCATTTATAAACCTTTACTCAAGGAGCACCAATGATCAGTTTAGAATAATCATTTTAACTGGCTGATCAACTTGATATGGCTGCACTAAATCGTCACTAACTTTTAATTTGAAGTCTAGAATGACACGAATCCAATGAGTAAAGGCTCCAAGTCATTCATTCTATACTAATTTGCGTGATGCCATGCATTATGCTTAATCTGTAAACCTTTGTTCAATTAGCACCAATGATCAGTTTAGAATGATCATTTTAAGTAGCAGATACAACTTGACATGTCCGCACTAAATCCTCCTTAACCTTTGATTTAAAGCTCAAAATGATATGAATCCAACGCCCACGTTAATATAGCTCAATTTTTAATATTGTGACAACAATTGAGACTGAAAGAGCCTCGACAAAGCCACCAAGTAATCCTATGTATCCCAAATTGCATGCTACCATGAATTATTCTTCATTTATAAGTCTTTACTCAAGGAGCACTAATCATCGGTTTAGAATTATCATTTTAATTGGGCGATCAACTTGATGTATACGTAGTAAATCGGCTGTAGCTTTTGATTTAGTGTTCAGAATGACACGAATCTAACGTCCATGTTAAGCTAGCTCAATTATGTATATTTCGATATAATTTGAAACTGAAATATCAAAGACAAAGCCTCCAAGTAATACAATCTTTCCCAAACTGCATTATGTCATGCATTATGCTTCATTTGTAAACCTTTGCTCAATATGCACAAATGATCAATTTAGAATGATTAGTTTAGACTGATCAATTTAACTGGCCACTCAACTTGATATGTGACCACTAAATCGTATTTAACATTTGATTTAGACCCTAAATGGTATGAATCAAATGCCCACGTTAATCTAGCTCAATTTTCAAAATTGTGACAAAATTAGAGGCTGAAAAAGCTACGACAAAGCCTCCAAGTAATCCAAAGTACCTCAAACTGTGTGATGCCATACATTATGCTTCATTTATAAGCTTTTACTCAAGGAGAAACAATGATCATTTTAGAATGAACACTTTAACTGGCCAATCCACTTGCCATGTTCGCACTAAATCGTCCGTAACTTTTGATTTAGAGTTTGCTATGACATGAATCTAATGTCCACGTTAAGCTAGTTCAATTTTCTATATTATGAAAAATATAAAACTGAAATAGCTATGGGAAAGCCTCCGAGTAATCCAATCTATCCCAAATTGCATGATGGCATGCATTATGCTTTATTTGTAAACCTTTCCTCAATGAGCACTAATGATTAGTTTTATAATGATTAATTTACCAAGCCGATAAACTTGACATGACCGCACTTAATCATCCGTAACTTTTTATTTAGAGTTGAGAATGACATGAATCTGACACCCACGGTAAGCTAGCTCAAGTTTCTATATTGTGACAAAATTGATGAAAGAAATAGCTACGAAAAAGCCTCCACGTAATCCAATCTATCCCGAAATGCGTTATGCCATGTATTATGCTTCATTTATAAGCTTTTACTCGAGGAGAACCAATGATCAGTTAAGAATGATCATTTTAATTGCCCGATCAACTTGACATGTAGACATTAAATCGTCCGTAACTTTTTATTTGGAGTTCACAATGACACGAGTCTAATGCCCACTTTAAGCTAGCTTAATTTTCTATTTTGTTACAACATTTGTGACAGAAAGAGCTACCACAAAGCCTTCAAGTAATCCAATATATCCTAAAATGCGTGGTGCAATGCATTATGCTTCATTCATAAGCCTTTACTCAAGGAGAACTAATGATCAGTTTAGAATGATCACTTTAACTAGCCAATCAACTTGGCATGTCCGCACTAAATCATCTGTAACTTTTGATTTAGAGTTCAAAATGACACGAATCCAACACCAATGTTAAAGTAGCTCAATTTTCTATCATGTGACAAAATTGATGAATGAAATTCGTGAGACAAAGCCTCAGAGTAATCCAATGTATCCCAAACTACGTGATGCCATGCATTATGCTTGATTTATAAGTCTTTACTCAAGGATCACCAATGATCAGTTTAAAATGATCATTTTAACTGGCTATTCAACTTGACATGTACACATTAAACCGTCTGTAACTTGAATTAGAGTTCAGAATAACACAAATCAAATGCCCAGATTAATCTAGCTCAATTTCTATATTGTGATAAAATTGAACACCGAAATAGCTATAACAAAGCCTCTAAGTAATCCAATCTATCGCAAACTGTGTGATGCCATGCATTATGCTTCATTTGTAAACCTATGCTCAAAGAGCACCAATGATTAGTTTAGAATGATCGATTTAACTAGCCGATAAACTCTAGGTTTCTGCACTAAGTCGTCCGTAACTTTTAATTTAGAATTCATAATGACATTAATTCAAAGCCTACGTTAAGCTAACTCAATTTTCTATATTGTGACAAAATTTAAGACACAAATAGCTACGAGAAAGCCTCCAAGTAATCCAACGTATCCCAAACTTGGTGCCGCCATGTATTATGCTTCATTTATAAGGCTATACTCAAGCAGCACCAATGATCAATTAAGAATGATCATTTTAATTGGTCGATCAACTTGACATGTACGCACTAAATCGCCTGTACCTTTTTATTGAAAGATCAGAATGACATGAATCCAAAGCCCACATTAAGCTAGTTCAGTTTTCTATATTGTTAAACATTTGATACTGAAAGAGCTACCACAAATCCTTCAAGTAATCTATCCTGTGGGATACCATGCTTTATGCTTAATTTATAAGCCTTTACTCAAAGAGCACAAATGATCAGTTTAGAATGATCATTTAAATGGCCAATCAACTTGACATGTCCACGCTAAATCATCCGTAAGTTTTGATTTAGAGTTCAAAATGACATGAATCCAACGCCCATGTTAAAGAAGCTCGCTTTTCTATATTGTGACAAAATTTAAGAACAAAATAGCTGAGACAAAGACTCCAAGTAGTCCAATGTATCCCAAACAGCGTGATGCCATACATTATGCTTCATTTATAAGCATTTAATCAAGGAGCACAAAATATAGTTTGGAATGATCATTTTAACTTGCTGATCAACTTGACATGTTCGCACTAAATCGTGCGTAACTTTTAATATAGAGTCAAAATGAAACTAGTTCAACGCCCACGAAAAGCTAGCTCAGTTTTCTATTTTGACAAAATCTAACACTTAAATAGCTATGACAAAACCTCTAAGTAATCTAATCTATCCCACACTGTAGGATGCCGTGCATTATGCTTCATTTGTGAACCTTTTCTCAACGAGCACCAATGATCAGTTTAGAATGATCAATTTTACTAGCCGATAAACTTGACATGTATGTACTAAATCGTCTATAACTTGATTTAGAGTTCAGAATGACACGAATCCAATGCCCACGTCAAGCTAGCTCAATTTCTATATTGTGATAATATTTAAGACCAAAATACCTACGAAAAAACATCCAAGTAATCCAATCTATCCCAAACTGTTTGATGCCATGCATTACGCTTTATTTGTAAACATGTGCTCAATGAGCAGCAGTGATCAGTTTAGAATAATCAATTTCACTTGCCGATAAACTCTAGATGTACGCACAAAATTGTCTGTAACTTCTAAATTAGAGTTCATAATAACATCAATCCAACGTCCAGCTTAAGCTAACTCAATTTTCTATATTGTGACAAAATTTAAGACAAAAATAGTTATGACAAAGCCTCCAAGTAATCCAACGTATCCAAACTACGTGCTGCCATGTATTATGCTTCATTTATAAACCTTTACTGAAGGAGCACCAACGATCAGTTAAGAGTGATAATTTTAATTGGTCGATCAACTTGACATGTACGCACTAAATCATTCGTAACTTTTGATTTAGAGTTCATAATGACATGAATCCAACGCCCACGTTATGCCAGCTCAATTTTCTATATTGTTACAAATTTAAGAAAGAACTAGCTACGACAAAGCCTCCAAGTAATACAATGTATCCCAAACTGCATGTGGCCATGTATTTTGCTTCATTTATAAATCTTTAATCAAGAAGCATCAATGATCAATTAAGCATGATCATTCTAATTAGCCGATCAGCTTGACATGTACGCACTAAATCGTCCGTAACTTTTTATTTGGAGTTCCGAATGACACGAATCCAACGCCCGCATTAAACTAGCTGACTTTTCTAGGTTGTTACAAAATTTGACACTGAAAGAGCTACAAGAAAGCCTTCAAGTAATCCAATATATCCTAAACTGCGTGATGCCATGCATTATGCTTCATTTATAAGCATTTACTCAATAAGCACTAATCATCAGATTAGAATGATCAGTTTAGAATGATCACTATAATTGGCCAATGAACTTGACATGTCCGCACTAAATTGTTTGTAACTTTTGATTTAGAGTTCAAAATGACATGACTCCAACGTCCATGTTAAAGAACCTCACTTTTCAATATTGTGATAAAATTTAAGAACGAAATAGCTGAGACAAAGCCTTCAAGTAATCAAATGTATCCCAAGCAGTGTGATACCATGCATTATGCTTCATTTATAAGCCTTTACTCGAAGATCACGAATGATCAGTATAGAATGATCATTTTAAGTGGCTAATCAACTAGACATATACGCACTAAATCATCCGTAACATTTAATTTAGAGCAACAATGACACGAGTCCAACGTCCACGTTAAGCTAGCTCAATTTTCTATACCAAAATTGTGATAAAATCTAACACCAAAATGGCTATGACAAAGCCTCTAAGTAATCCAATCCATCCCGAACTGCATGATGCCATGCATTATGCTCCATTTGTGAACATTTGCTCAGTGAGCACCAATGATCACTTTAGAATGATCAATTTCACTAGCCAATAAACTTGACATGTCCGCACTAAATCGTCTGTAACTTGATTTAGAGTTCAGAATGACGTAAATCTAACACCCACGTAAAACTAGCTCAATTTCTATATTGTGATAAAATTTAAGACCGAAATAGCTTTCAAAAATCCTCAAAATTATCCAATCTATCCCAAACTGTGTGATGCCATGGATTATGATTCATTTGTAAACCTATGCTCAATGAGCACCAATGATCAATTTAGAATGATCGATTTAACTAGCTGATAAACTCCCACGTTAAGCTAGCTCAATTTTCTAGATTGTGAAAAAATATAAGACCGAAGTAGCTATGAAAAACCTCTGAGTAATCCAATTAGGCTTCATTTGTAAACCTTTTCTCAACGAGCACCAATGATCAGTTTAAAATGATCGATTTAACTATCCGATAAACATGACATGTCCGCACTAAATCGTTCATAACTTTTGATTTAGAGTTCAGAATGACATGAATCCAAAACCCACATTAAGCTAGCTCAACTTTTTATATTGTAACGAAATTTAAGACAAAGCCTCCGAGTAATCCAATGTATCCCAAATTGCATGCCGCCATGTATTTTGCTTCGTTTATAATCCTTTAATCAAGAAGCATCAATGATCGGTAAATAAGGATCATTTTAATTGGCCGATCAGCTTAGCATGTACGCACTAAATTGTCCATAACTTTTATTTAAAGTTTAGAATGACACGAATCCAACGCCCACGTTAAGCTAGCTTAATTTTCTAGGTTGTTACAACATTTGAAACTGAAAGAGCTACCATAAAGACTTTAAGTAATCCAATATATCCTAAACTGTGTGATATCATGCATTATGCTTCATTTATAAGCCTTTACTCAAGGAGCACTAGTGATTAGTTTAGAATGATCACTTTAACTGTCCAATCAACTTGACCTGCGTGCACTAAAACGTCTGTAACATTTGATTTAGAATTCAAAATGACATGAATCCAACGACCATGTTAAAGAAGCTCAATTTTCTATATTTTGACAAAATTTAAGAACAAAATAGCTGAGACAAAAGCTCCAAGTAATCCAATATATCCCAAACTACGTGATGCTATGCATTATGTTTCATTTATAAGTCTTTGCTCAAGGAGCACCAATGATCAGTTTAGAACGATCATTTTAACTAGTTGATCAACTTGAATGTACGCACTAAATCGTCCATAACTTTTGAATTAGAGTTCATAATGACACGAATCCAACTACCACATTAAACTAGCTCAATTTTCTATATTGTGAAAACATTTAAGACTGAAGGAGCTACCACAAAGCCTTCAAGTAATCCAATCTATCCTGAACTGCATGATGCCATGCATTATGCTTTATTTATAAGCCTTTATTTACTCAAGGAGCACCAATGATCAGTTTAGAATGATCATTTTAACTGCCTAATCAACTTTCCATGTCCACACTAAATCTTCTGTAACTTTTGATTTAGAGAATTACACGAATCCAATGCCCACATTAAGTTAGCTCAATTTTCTTTAATGTGAAAAAATATAAGACCAAAGTAGCTATGGATAAGCCTCCGAGTATTCCAATCTATCCCAAACTGCGTGATGCAATGCATTATGCTTTATTTGTAAACCTTTTCTCAATGAGCACCAACGAACTGTTTAAAATGATCGGTTTGACTAGCCGATAAACATGACATGTCTGCACTAAATCATTCGTAACTTTTGATTTAGAGTTCAGAATGACATGAATCCAACACACACGTTAAGCTAGCTCAATTTTCTATATTGTGACAAAATTTCAGAAAGAACTAGCTACGACAAAGCTATTGACATAGGAAAATGAAATAAGACCTATCTTGACCTACAAGGCAAGTGTGAGCACGAAAATTCAGTTTGAATAACAAGGGAAATGAAAAAGGATGGGTTATTATTAACCACATGGTTGAAATGGTTAAATAGCTACCTTGGGAGAAGAATCAAGGTGGAAAAGTCATGCCCATGCTGCACACAGTCTTGGAAACCACACCAAACAGTCATGCCCATGCTGTCTCCTCTCTTCTCATTGGTTGTTGACAGGCTCCTCCTCTATTCAAACTCATCCACAAGTTTGAATTCGTTTTCTTTTGTGTTCACATTGTAAATCCTCTATAAAAGGGCTGTAAAGACTCAATGTATAACATACTCTTAGGAGATTCTTCTCCATAAGTCTAAGTCATTTCTCATTTTCTCATACTTCTCTTTGAGTTTTCAGATTCAATTCTTCACATTTCTCCTCTATAATCTCAATATTCTTACATGGTATCAGAGCATAAGATCATTCTCTTATCTTTTCTACTCAAATCTCTCAGTTTCTAATCTAAAATTCTGTCAAAATCTCTCAGTCTTTAGACTAAAAACTCACGGTTTCATTCAACCATAAAAGCTGCTTCCTTTGAGCTCTTCAAAGCCTAACAATGGAGGATACAGTTCAAATTAGTTCCAGCCTGAAACCTACGGTGATAGCAGTAGTTCTCAAAGGCTTGAACTACACATTATGGTCAAGAACCATCAAGACAGCCATTTGTGGCAAAGGACTTTGGAATCACATCTTGGAGGATAATACTCCATCTATAGATGATCCAAAGGAGAAGAAGGATGAGGCAACAAGAAAAGAAGAAGCTAGGTGGTTCCAAGAAGATCAATCAGTCCTTGGATTCCTCCAAAATTCATTGGACCCATCCATTCTTGAAGCTTATTCACATTGTGAAACTGCCAAGTCTCTTTGGGACACTCTCAAGAGGGTGTATGGGGATGTTTCAAACCTCAGCCGTGTGTATGAGGTTAAGAAGGCTCTCAATGATCTACACCAAGAGGATATGGAGTTCACAAAATTCCTGGGCAAGTTCCAGTCAACATGGTCCGAGCTTGACATGTTGAGACCAAGTTCTATGGATCCAAAGGTGCTTAATGAAAGGAAGGAACAAGACAAGATATTTGGGCTCCTTCTCAACCTAAATCCAGCCTTTAAGGATGTGATTAAGTCCATCCTGAGAGAGCCAAAACTCCCTGATTTCGAAGAGGTGTGCTCATGGATTCAAAGGGAGCAAGGCAACATTGGTTTGTTTGGTGGTAAAGGAGAACTAGTCATGGCCAACAAAAGCGTGTTTAAGCAAGAGGATAGGAAGAGTGTGATGTGTGAGCATTGTAAGAGGAATGGCCACATCAAGGACAAGTGCTGGATACTTCATCCTCATCTCAAGCCAAACCGGTTTAAGGATTCAAAGGCTAACATCTCTCAAATGGTTGCGACTGAACCGGCAAGTTCATCCAACCAAGGAGGGGAGCTAGCTATGAATGTATCCATGGAGTATGTTAAGAAGAGTGACTTGGAGGATCTCATCAAGGCCTATGCCTCAAAACTCTCCGGTATCACACTCTACTCCCATAAATCGCTTGATAAACCAGATCATAAGTTGGTAGTGGATTCAGGTGCTTCTCACCATATGATTAGCAATGCTAGGTTGTTAAAGAACATTGAACCATGTCTAGGACAAGTAACTATAGCTGATGGTAAGGGTATTCCAATTGAAGGAACCGGAAAATTAAGACTATTTGACAAAGAAACTAATGCATTCTTTGTACCTAAATTTAAGTCTAATCTAGTTTCTGTCAAAAGGCTACTAAAGACCTCAATTGCAATGTTACATTTGGGCCTAACAATGTTTACTTTCAGGATATTAAGAGTGGTAAGATACTTGGAGGTGGTGTAACTCAAGATGAGCTCTATGTTCTTGAAGACCCTCCAAGCAATTTGGATTCCTTAGCTTTCAAATCCTGTGTTTTTGCTAATAAAGATGTCTTATGGCATGCTAGATTAGGACATCCTCATGCTCGTGCTTTAAGCTTAATAATTCCTAATGTCGCTTATGATCACTCAGTTTGTGAGGCTTGTATCCTTGGCAAACATTGTCGTGTTGTTTTCCCTAAATCGTCTACAATTTATGAGCATTGCTTTGATTTAGTACATTCCGATGTTTGGACCTCACCTTACATCTCTAGAGATAGGAATAAATACTTTGTGACCTTTATAGATGAGAAATCGAAATATACATGGGTTACATTACTTCCATCTAAAGATAGGGTTTATGAGGCATTTATAAACTTTCATAATTATGTTACTAATCAATTCAATGCCAAGATCAAAGTGTTAAGATCAGATAATGGAGGGAATACACAAGTCAAAGATTCAAAGCTCATCTAAACAAACATGGAATACTACATCAAACTAGCTGTCCACACACACCACAACAAAATGGAGTTGCTGAAAGGAAGAACCGACACTTAATGGAAGTAGCAAGATCCATGATGTTTCATACCAATGTTCCTAAAAGTTTTTGGGGAGATGTAGTCTTGGTTGCTTGCTACCTCATCAATCGGATTCCAACCAAAGTCTTGCAAGATATATCCCCATTTGAGGTACTCAATAAAACTAAACCTTCCATTGATCATTTACGTGTATTTGGGTGTGTGTGCTTTGTGTATGTTCCAGGTGATCTAAGAAACAAGTTGGAGGCAAAGAGCATCAAGTGTATGTTCCTTGGATATTCGACAACACAAAAGGGTTATAAGTGCTATGATCCGAGCAACAACAGGACATATGTGTCTAGAGATGTCAAGTTCATAGAAGAACAAAGCTATTATGATCAGAAAGATTGGGAAGGATTGAAGGATCTCTCAAGGTCACCTTCTGATTTGGCTACGAGTTTGAGGTTTCTCTTGAATCATTTGGGAAATGATCTGCCAAAGGATTCAAGACACGAAGAAACAAGAACCTTAAGTAGTTCACAAGATACCCAAGAGAATGAACAAGGGGTGGTAACTCAAGAACCAACTCCAATCCAAGAAGAAGCTATGGCCCAAAATCAAGAACAAGACGACTTGGAAGTGGGTATAGAGGAACCTATTCACCAAATGGAAGAGGAAACGGTTGTAGAGGAGGCTGCACCACCTGTTCAGCATTTAAGGAGGAGTACTAGACTTAGGAACACTAGGGTATTCTACAACAACCAGGCCGTGGCTCATCCCATACAAGCTGTTTGTTCCCTTGACCTCTTGCCATCTAGTCATCAAGCATTCCTTGGAAAGATTGAACAAAGTCAGATTCCAAGGACTTATGAAGAAGCTGAGAGCAAGAAAGAATGGTTAGATGCAGTAAGAGATGAGAAGGGAGCTATGGAAAGGAATCATACATGGGATATACAAGAACTTCCCAAAGGCAAGAAGGCTGTGAGTTCCAAGTGGGTGTTCACCATCAAGTATAAGAGCAATGGGGACATAGAAAGGTACAAGGCACGTCTAGTTGCAAGAGGTTTCACTCAGACATATGGAGAGGACTATACTGATACATTTGCACCGGTGGCTAAGCTACACACTGTAAGGGTTGTTCTTTCACTAGCTACGAATCTGACTTGGGACTTATGGCAAATGGATGTCAAGAACGCATTCCTACAAGGAGAACTTGAAGAGGAAGTGTATATGACTCCACCACCAGGCCTTGAAGATTTTTGCAAAGAGGGACAGGTTCTAAGACTTAGGAAGGCAATATATGGGTTGAAGCAGTCACCAAGGGCCTGGTATCACAAATTAAGCTCCACACTTACTGATAATGGGTTTAGGAAATCCCATTCAGATCATACTTTGTTCACTCGTCAAAACTCCAAAGGAATCGTGGCGGTCTTGGTTTATGTGGATGACCTTATCATCACAGGAGATGATAAGGAAGGAATTCAGTCCACAAAGGCCTTCTTAAACAGATCATTTGACATCAAGGATCTTGGAGAGTTGAAGTACTTCTTGGGTATTGAAGTGTGTCGGTCTCAAGAAGGGCTCTTTCTATCCCAAAGAAAGTATGCTCTTGATCTGTTGACAGACACGGGAAAGCTTGGGGCTAAACCGGCCAAAACTCCTCTTGAAGATGGCTACAAGGTCAACGGAAAGGGGAGAAAGCTGATGAGTTATTTAAGGATGTTTCTCAGTATAGGAGACTAGTTGGGAAGCTGATCTACCTCACCCTCACACGACCAGACTTGTGTTTTGCTGTGAATCAAGTAAGTCAACATATGCAAAAGCCTACTGTATATCATTGGAGCATGGTAGAAAGGATCCTTAGATACATCAAAGGATCTCCTGGTCAAGGTATATGGATGGGCAAGAATGGGAACACTGAGATTGTCGGGTATTGTGATGCGGATTGGGCTGGTGATAGGGTGGATAGGAAATCAACCACTGGGTATTGCACCTTCGTTGGTGGGAACTTAGTCACTTGGAAGACTAAGAAGCAGAAGGTGGTATCATGTTCTAGTGCTGAAGCAGAATATAGGGCTATGAGGAAGCTGACAAATGAAGTAACTTGGCTCAAAGCACTCTTGAAAGATTTCGGTATTGCACAACCAGGGCCAATTACCTTCCATTGTGATAATCAGGCAGCCATTCACATAGCTTCAAACTCAGTGTTTCACGAGAGGACCAAGCACATAGAGATCGACTGCCATAAGGTTAGGGAGAAAGTTCAAGATGGAACCATTCTGCCATGTTATACAAGGAGTGAAGACCAACTAGCTGACATCTTCACAAAGGCAGCAAGTCTCAAAGTTTGCAAGAACATCTTTAGCAAACTTGGGCTTGTTGATTTATCACACCCATGATCAAAGGTCTCCTAATCCAAGAGCAGCACACTCTTTTTCCCTTATTAAGGTTTTGTCCCAAGTGGTTTTCATTAATAAGGTTTTTAATGAGGTGTTGCCTTGGGTTCCCAAGCTTAAGACTTTAGGGTGATTCCAAAGTCTTTAGCTTGAGGGGGAATATTGACATAGGAAAATCAAATAAGACCTATCTTGACCTACAAGGCAAGTGTGAGCACGAAAATTCAGTTTGAATAACAAGGGAAATGAAAAAGGATGGGTTATTATTAACCACATGGTTGAAATGGTTAAACAGCTACCTTGGGAGAAGAATCAAGGTGGAAAAGTCATGCCCATGCTGCACACAGTCTTGGCAACCACACCAAACAGTCATGCCCATGCTGTCTCCTCTCTTCTCATTGGTTGTTGACAGGCTCCTCCTCTATTCAAACTCATCCACAAGTTTGAATTCGTTTTCTTTTGTGTTCACATTGTAAATCCTCTATAAAAGGGCTGTAAAGACTCAATGTATAACATACTCTTAGGAGATTCTTCTCCATAAGTCTAAGTCATTTCTCATTTTCTCATACTTCTCTTTGAGTTTTCAGATTCAATTCTTCACATTTCTCCTCTATAATCTCAATATTCTTACAAAATCCTCTAAGTAATCAGATGTATATCAAACTGTGTGCTGCCATCTATTATGCTTCATTTATAAGCCTTTACTCAAAGAGCACCAATGATCAGTTAAGAATCATTACTTTAATTGGTCGATCAACTTGACATGTACACAATCAATCATTCGTATCTTTTTATTTAGAGTTCAGAATTAAACGAATCCAACACCCACGTTAAGCTAGCTCAATTTTCTATATTGTTAAACATTTGAGACTGAAAGGGCTACCACAAAGCCTTCAAGTAATCCAATATATCGTAACCTGGGAGATGCCATGCATTATGCTTCATTTATAAGCCTTTCCTCAAGGAGCACTAATGATCAGTTTAGAATGATCAATTTAGAATGATCAGTTTAGAATGATAACTTTAACTGGCTAATCAACTTGACATGTCCGCACTAAATCATTTTTAACATTTGATCTAGAGCCCTAAATGATTTGAATTGAATGCCCACGTTAATCAAGCTCAATTTTCAATATTGTGACAACATTTGAGGCTGAAAGAACTACGACAAAGCCTCCAAGTAATCCAATTTTCCCCAAACTGTGTGATGTCATGCATTATGCTTCATTCATAAGCCTTTAGTCAAGGAGCACCAATGATCAGATTAAAATAAACATTTAAACTGCCCAATCAACTTGCCATGTCCACACTAAATCTTCCGTAGATTTTGATTTAGAGTTTGGAATGACACGAATTCAACACCCACATTAAGCTAGCTCAATTTTCTATATTGTAAAAAAGATAATATTGAACTAGCTACGAAATAGCCTCCGAGTAATCCAATCTATCCCAAACTGTGTGATGCAATGTGTAACACCCATATCCAAAAAACATGACATGTTTCATCGCCTCGTACTTAACTTATAATTCATTTGAAATCTCATTTAATAGATAAAAGTATAAGTAATACTTCTTTTTATTAAAAGAACTCTCGTGAAAACCAAGTATAAATTTATTAAAAATCGTAAGACAATAACTTTAAAAAAAAAAGCAACGATACTCAATATTCATAATAAATAAATAAATAATGTTTAAAAATTCTCAAAACGTAGCATCACCATGAGTCACTGCATCACTACTGCTCGAAGTCACTGCATCCAAAAGGAGGCATGAGTAACATAATTACTCAATGAAACGATTACACCTACCCACATATTCCCATTATACATGTATTTATCTAATCTTGATAACTAGTTTATTTAGGAATGAAAACTAGCACGATTGATCCCACAAAAAGTCAACAACAATACTACCCAGATATATGTATTTAAACCGTGTTTGCCTAACTCACAACCACTCCTACTCTTCCCTAACCACGCCGGTTTAAGAATTCGGAACCCCCCAAGCCACGTCGGCTTTCCACCATGGCCACGTCGGTCTATTTACTCATGCCGAGCTCCAGTCAAGTCGATGGTTGCCTAACCATGTTGGTTTAAGGATTCGGAACCCCCCAAGCCACGTCTGCTCAAATCCACAATACACGCGTTACGTGAATATCATGTTCACCAAAAATTTATTCCCACATTAATAAATAAAACATTATACTTGATTAGCCTAAATGTTTAATATTTATCTAATAATCATATTAATTTATTTTAATTAATTAATTGATTATGGTTCATTTTACTATACCATAATCAACCATAAATAATTTAGTTTTCTTAACTAATAAATCAACACATAAAATTTTATCTTCCTTAATAACTAAGTCAACATAATAATCTCACTTAAAATAATAAATTAACCTAATATTTCTACTCCCTTTCCCCACCACACAGGTACACCACCTCATTCCTCTTCATCTCTTTAATATTTATTTATTTATTATCTAATAAATTCTTAATAGGTTTAATGCCTTTTTCCTGATAAAAACACCGTCATTTTTGCAACAATTAACTAAAACCCTAACACCACACATGATTCAACCTCTAATTTTCTCCCTAAAAAAAGCACTCATCAAAATACATATAGATAAGGGTATAATGAAAATCGTAGATCCCGTCTCACCTCGAGGCAAAGCTTGGGTTAATGGAACGTTGGAATCGTCGGTTTTGCGTAAATTTCTTTTCCTCCGACGACGGTACACACAAGCACATGGACTCTCCAACGCTGAACTTTCTATCCCTCTCTTCTTGTTTTTTTATGAACGTGTGCCTCTAATCCCAGTTGACGACGTCTTATATAGCCATTAGGGCTAATTAGGCTTTTAGAAGAATTATCCGTTATACCCTCACTTCTAATTCTGTGGGCTTCACGGTTTAAATTTAGGCCCAGGATGTTACACAATGCATTATGCATCATTTCTAAACCTTTTCTCAATGAGCACCAATGATTAGTTTAGAATTATCGATTTAACTAGATGGTAAACATGACATGTCTGCACTAAACCGTTCATAACTTTTGATTTAGAGTTTAGAATGACATTAATCCAATGCCGACCTTAAGTTAGCTCAATTTTCTATATTGTGACAAAATTAAAAAAAGAACTAGCTACGACAAAGCCTCCGAGTAATCCAATGTATCCTAAACTGCATGTTGCCATGTATTTTGCTTCATTTATAAGCCTTTATTTAAGAAGCATCAATGATAAGTAAAGAATGATCATTTTAATTGGCCAATCAGCTTGACATGTACGCACTACATCGTCTGTAACTTCTATTTAGAGTTCAGAATGGCACCAATCCAATGGCCACATAAAACTAGCTTAATTTTCTAGGTTTTTACTATATTTGAGAATGAAAGAACTACCATAAAGCCTTCAAGTAATCCAATATATCATAAACTGTGTGATGCCATGCATTATGATTCATTTATAAGCCTTTAATCAAGGAGCACTAATGATCAGTTTAAAATGATCACTTTAACTGGCCAATCAACTTGACCTGTACGCACTAAATCGTCCGTAACGTTTGATTTAGAGTTCAAAATAACATGAATCTAACACCCATGTTAAAAAAGCTCACTTTTCTATATTATGACAAAATTTAAGAATGAAATAGCTGAGACAAAGCCTCCAAGTAGTCCAATGTATCACAAACTGCATGATGCCATGCATTAGGCTTCATTTATAAGCCTTTACTCTAGGCGCACCAATGATCTGTTTATAGCGATCATTTTAACTAGCCGATGTGCACACTAAATCATCCAAGATTTTATCTTTAGAGTTCAGAATGACACGAATCAAACACCCACGTTAAGCTAGCTTAATTTTCTATATTGTTACGACATTTGAGACTGAAAGAGCTACCAGAAAGCCTTCAGGTAATCCAACATATCCTCAATTGCGTGATGCCATGCATTATGCTTCATTTATAAGCTTTTACTCAAGGAGCCCTAATGATGAGTTTAAAATGATCAGCTTAGAATGATTTCTTTAACTGGTTAATCAACTTGACATGTCCCTACTAAATCGTACGTAAATTTTGATTTAGAGTTCAAAATGACACGAATCCAACGCCCATGTTAATGTAGCTCAATGTTCTCTATTATGACAAAATTTAAGAATGAAATAGCTATGACAAAGCCTCTAAGTAATCCAATCTATCCCAAACTGGGTGATGCCATGCGTTATGCCTAATTTTTAAACCTTTTCTCAATGAGCACCAATAATCATTTCCGAATGATCAATTAACTATCTGATAAACTTGACATGTTCGTACTAAATCGTCCGCAAGTTTTGATTTTGAGTTAAGAATTACACGAATCCAACGCTCACGTTAATCTAGCTTAATTTTCTATATTGTGATAAAATTTAAAACCGAAATAGCTACGAAAAACCTCCATGTAATCCAATCTATCCAAAATTTTGTGATCTCATGCCTTATGCTTCATTTGAAACCTTGGCTCAATGAGCACCATCAGATTAGAATGATCAATCTAACTAGCCGATAAACATGACATGTCCGCACTAAATAGTTTGTAACTTTTGATTTAGAGTTACGAATGACATGAATCCAACGCCCACATTAAGCTAGCTCAAATTTCTATATTGTGAAAATTTAAGACAAAAATAGCTACGAAAAATCCTCCAAGTAATCCAACGTATCCCGAACTACTTGCTGCCATGTATTATGCTTCATTTATAAGCATTTACTGAAGGAGCACCAATTACGCTATGTTACGCTAGCTCAATTTTCTATATTATTAAAACATCTCAGACTAAAAGAGCTACCACGAAGCCTTCAAGTAATCCAATATATCCTAACATGTGGGATGCCATGCATTATGCTTCTTTTATAAGCCTTTGCCATGCATTATGCTTCTTTTATAAGCCTTTCCTCAAGGAGAACTAATGATCAGTTTAGATTGATCACTTTATCTGGCCAATCAACTTGACATGTCCGCACTAAATCGTCTTTAACATTTGATCTAGAGCCCTTAATGATATTAATCGAAGGCCCCACTTATTCTAGCTCAATATTCTATATTGTGACAAAATTTAAGATCGAAATAGCTATGACCAAGCCTCGAAGTAAACTGATCTATCCTAAACTGCATGATGCCATGCATTATGCTTCATTTGTAAACCTTTTATCAATGAGCACCAATGATCAGTTTAGAATGATCACTGTAACTATCTGATCAACTTGACATGTCCTCACTAAATCGGCTTTAACATTTGATTTAGAGCTCAAACTGACATTAATCCAACGGCCATGTTAATCTAGATCAATTTTTTAAATATTGTGACAACATTTGAGACAAAAAAGCTACGACAAAGCATCCAAGTAATCAAATGTATCCCATACTGCGTGATGCTATGCATTATGCTTGATTTATAAGACTCTACTCAAGGGCGCCAATGATAAGTTTAAAATTATGACATTAATTTGCCGATCAACTTGACATGTCTGCACTAAATTGTCCGTAACTTTTGATTTCGAGTTCAAAGTGACACAAATCCAACACCCACGTTAGGCCAGCTCAATTTTCTATATTGTGACAACATACGAGATTGAAAGAGCTACCTCAAAGCCTTCAAGTAATCCATTCTATCCCAAGCTGCGTGATGTCATGCATTATGCTTCATTTGTAAACCTTTGCTCAATGAGCACCAATGATCAGTTCAGAATTATCAATTTAACTAACTCATCAATTTGACATGTCCGAACTAAATCGTCTTTAACATTTGATTTAGAACTAAAAATGGCATGAATCTAATGCGCACGTTAATCTATCTCCATTTTATATATTGTGACAAAATTTGAGATTAAAAGAGCTAGTACAAAGCTTTCAAGTAATTCAATCTATACTAAACTACGTGATGCCATGTATTATGCTTTATTTATAAGCCTTTATTCAAGGAGCCCCAATGATCATTATAAAATTAAAATGATCACATTAACTTGCCGATCAACTTGAAATGACAGCACTAAATCTTTGGTAACTTCTGATTTAGAGTTCAAAATGACACGAATCCAATGCCCACTTTAATTTAGCTCAATTTTCCATATTGTGACAACATTTGAGACTGAAAGAGCTACCACAAAGCCCTCAAGTAATCCCATATATCCCAAACTGTGTGATGTCATGCATTATGCTTCATTTGTGAACACTACAGGAAAATATTAACATTTCCGATGGTATTTCTGATGGAAATAGAAATGTCAGAATATTCCAACGGTTAATCGATGGTTTTCCGACGGATTACCAACCAGAAATCTATTGTTGGTATTCCGTTGGTAAATACCGACGTTTGCACCACCGTCGGGAAATTGATGGTAAAACCCAAAGGCCATCCGTCCGATTACTGACGACAACATTGGCGTCAGGATATACTCTCGAAACCATTGGAAATTGCCATGAATGATCAATTTAGAATGATCATTTTAACTTATTGATGAACTTGACATGTCCGCAGAAAATGGTCTTTAACTTTTGTTTTGGAGCTCAAAATGACATGAATCTAAGGACCACGATAAGATAGCTCAATTTTGGATATTGTCACAACATTTGAGACTGAAAAAGCTATGTCAAAGTGTCCAAGTAATCCAATGTATCCCAAACTGCGTGACGTCATGCAGTATGCTTCATTTATAAGCCTTTAATCAAGTAGCACCAATGATCAGTTTAAAAGGATCCGTTTAACTTGCTGATCAACTTGACATGTACGCACAAAATCGTTTTTAATTTTTTATTTGGAGCTTAAAATAACATGATTCTAAGGCCCACGTTAAGATAGCTCAATTTTCGATATTGTCACAATATTTGAGACTAAAAAAGCTATGACACAGCGTACAAGTAATCCAATGTATCCCAAACTGCGTGACGCCATGCATTATGATTCATTTATAAGCCTTTAATCAAGGAGCACCAATGATCAGTTTGGAATGATCAGTTTAACTGCCCTATCAACTTGATATTTCTGCACTAAATCGTTTGTAACTTTTGATTTAGAGTTTAGAATGACACGAATCCAACACCCACATTAAAGTAGCTCAATGTTCTAGATTTAGGCAACATTTGAGTCTAAAATAGCTACTACAAAGCCTTCAAGTAATCAAATATATTCCAAACTGCTTCATTTATACGCCCTTTCTCAATGAGGACCAATGATTAGTTTAGATTGATTAGTTTAACTGGCCGATCAAGTTGACAATGTTACATTAAAATCGACTATAACTTGACATGAGTCCAACGCCCAAGTTAAGCTAGCTCAATTTTCCATATTGTGACAACATTTGAGATATAAAGAACTGCTACGAAGTCTCCAAGTAATCCAATATGTCCCAAACTGCGTGATGTCCCGCATTATGCTTCATAATTATAAGCCTTTACTCAAGTAGCACCAATGATCAGTTTAAAATGATCACTTTAACTGGCCGATCAACTTGACATGTCCACACTAAATTGTCCGAAACTTTTGATTTAGAGTTCGGAATGACACGAATCCAACGCCCACGTTAAGCTAGCTCAATTTTCTTTATTGTGACAAAATTTAAGATCGAAAATGCTACGAAAAAGTCTTAAAGTAATCCGATCTCTCCCAAACTGTGTGATGCCATGCATTATGCTCATTTGTAAACCACTACTCAATGAGCACCAATGATCAGATTAGAATGATCATTTCTACTAGCTGATCAACTTGTCATGTACGCATTAATTCATCTTTAACTTTTTATTCAGAGTTCAGAACGACACGAATCCAACGCCCACGTTAAGCTAGCTCAATTTTCTATATTGTGACTAAATTTAAGAACGAAATAGCAAGGGCAAAGCCTCCAAATAATCCAATGTATCCCAAACTGCATGATGCCATCCATTATGTTTCATTTATAATCCTTTACTGATGGAGCACCAATGATCAGTTTAGTATGGTCACTTAAACTGGGTGATCAAGTTGACATGTACACACTAAATCTTCCAAAACTTTGGATTTAGAGTTAAGAATGACACGAATTCAACGTCCACGTTAATCTAGCTCGATTTTATATATTGTGACAAAATTTAAGAACGAAATAGCTACGACAAAATCTTCAAGAAATCCAATCTATCTCAAACTGTGTGATGTCATGCATTATACTTCATTTGTAAACCCTTTCTCAATGAGCTCCAGTGATAAGTTTAGAACGATCAATTTAATTAGCCGATAAATTTGACATGTTCGTACTAAATCGTCCATAACTTTTGATTTAGAGTTCACAATTACACGAATCCATGGCCTACGTTAAACTAGCTCAATTTTCTATATCGTGACAAATTTAAGACCGAAATAGCTACAACAAAGCCTCAAAGTAATCCAATCTATCCTAAACTGCGTGATGCCATGCATTATGCTCATTTCTAAACCATTACTCAATGAGCACAATTGAGCATATTAGAATGATCATTTAACTAGTTGATCAACTTGAATTGTCCGCACTAAATTGTCTTTAACTTTTTATTCAGAGTTTGGAATGACACAAATCCAACGCCCACGTTAAGCTTGCTCAATTTTCTATATTGTTACAAAACTTTAGAACAAAATAGCTATGACAAAGCATTCAAGTATCCAATCTATCTCAAACTGCGTGATACCATGCATTATGCTTCATTTGTAAACTTATGCTCAATGAGCTCTAGTGATCAGTTTAAAATGATCAATTTAACTAGCCGATAAACTTGCGTGTCTGCAGTGAATCGTCCATAACTTTTGATATAGAGTTCAGATTGACGTGAATCCAATGACCACGCTAGGCTAGCTCAATTTTCTTTATTTTGACAAAATTTAAGACCAAAAGAGCTAAGAAAAAGCCTCCAAGTAATCCAATGTAATCCAAACTACATGATGGCATGCATTATGC
The DNA here is from genome assembly GCA_018901935.1 of Pugionium cornutum. NCBI lineage: Eukaryota > Viridiplantae > Streptophyta > Magnoliopsida > Brassicales > Brassicaceae > Pugionium > Pugionium cornutum. The sequence continues at coordinate 23,036,352 of CM032155.1, forward strand.
TTCATTCATAATTATAAGCCTTTACTAAAGGAGCACCTATGATTAGTTTAAAATGCTCACTTTAACTGGCCGATCAACCAAACATGTCCGTACTATTGATTTAGAGTGCTGAATGACACGAATCCAACACTCACGTTAAGCTAGCTTATTGCTTGATTTTGACAAAATTTAATACCAAAATAGCTACGACAAAGCCTCAAAGTAATCCAGTCTCCCTCAAACTTTGAGCCATGCATTACGCTCATTTGTAAACCATTGCTCAATAATTAGATTAGAATGATCATTTTAACTAGCTGATCAACTTGTCATGTCAGCACAAAATTGTCTTTAACTTTCTATTCAGAGTTCAGAACAACACGCTAAGCTAGCTCAATTTTCTATATTGTGACAAAATTTAAGAACGAAATAGCAACGACAAAGCGTCCAAGTAATTCAATGTATCCGAAAGTGCATGATGCCATGAATTATGTTTCATTTATAATCCTTTACCCATGAAGCACCAATGATCATTTTAGAATGTCAGTTTAGTGTGGTCACTTTAACTGGCCGATCAACTTGACATGTGCACACTAAATCGTCCAAAACCTTTGATTTAGAGTTCAGAATGACATGAATCCAACGCCCACCTTAAGCTTGCTCAATTTTCTAAATTGTGAAAAACAATTTATAACGAAATAGCTACGACAAAATCTTCAAGTAATCCAATCTATCTCAAACTGCGTGATGCCATGCATTATGCTTCATTTGTAAACCTTTTCTCAATGAGCTCCAGCGATCACTATAGAATTATCAATTTAACTAGCCGATAAACTTGACGTGTCCGCACTAAAGTGTCTAAAACTTTTGATTTAGAGTTCAGAATTACACGAATCCATTGCCTATGTTAAGCTAGCTCAATTTTCTATATTGTGACAAAATGTATGACCAAAATAGCTACAACAAAGCCTCAAAGAAATTCAATCATTCCCAAACTGCGTAATGCCATGCATTATGCTCATTTCTAAACCATTGCTCAATGAGCACAATTGATAAAATTAGAATGATCATTTTAACCAACTTGAATTGTCCGCACTAAATCGTATTTAACTTTATATTCAGAATTCTGAACGAAAGAAATCCAACGCCCACGTTAAACTAGCTCAATTTTCTGTATCGTGACAAAATTTAAGAACAAAATAGCTGCGACAAAGTCTCCAAGTAATCCAATCTATCAGAGGCTGTGTGATGCCATGCTTTATGTTTCATGTGTAAACCTTTGCCCAATGAGCTCCAGTGATCAGTTTATAATGATCAATTTAACTAGCCGATAAACTTGAAATGTCCGCATTAAAGCGTTCGTAACTTTTTCTTTAGAGTTCAGAATGACATGAATCCAACATCCACGTTAAGCTAGCTCAATTTTCTATATTGTTACAAAACTTAGGACCGAAATAGCAAAGAAAAAGCCTCCAAGAAATCCAATGTATCCCAAACTGCATGATGCCATGCATTATTCTTCATTTATAAGATGTTACTCAAGGAGCACCAATGATCAGTTTAGAATGATCAGTTAGTATGGTCACTTTAACTGGCTGATCAACTTTACATTTCCACACTAGTCCAAAACTTTTGATTTAGAGTTGTTAATGATACGATTCCATTGCCTACGTTAAGCTAGGTCAATTTTCTATATTGTAACAAATTTTAAGACCAAAATATCTACAACAAAGCCTCAAACTAATCCAATCTATCCCTAACTGTGTGATGTCATGCATTATGCTCATTTGTAAGCCATTGCTCACTGAGCACAATTGATCAGATTAGAATGATCATTTTAACTAGATGATCAACTTGAATTGTCCGCACTAAATCGTCTTTAACTTTTTATTCAGAGTTCAGAACGAAACAAATCAAATGCCACGTTAAACTAGCTCAATTTTCTATATTGTGATAAAATTTAAGAACAAAGTAGCTACGACAAAGCCTCCAATTTAACTAGCCGATAAACTTGACATGTCTATATTAAATAGTCCATAAATTTTTCTTTAGAGTTGAGAACGGCGTGAATCCAACGCCCACGTTAAGCTAGATCAATTTTCTAAATTGTTACAAAACTTAAGATCAAAATAGCAACGAAAAAGCTGCCAAGTAATCAGATCTACCCCAAATTGCATGATGTCATGCATTATGCTTCATTTGTAAACCTTTGCTCAATGAGCACCAATCATCAGTTTAGAATGATTATTTTAACTAACTGATTAACTTGACATGTCCACACTAAATCGTCTATAACATTTGATTTAGAACTCAAAATGACATAAATCGAACGCCCACATTAATCTATTCAATTTTCAATATTGTGACAACATTTGAAACCGAAAGAACCAATACAAAGCCTCCAAATAATCCAATATACTCCAAACTGTGTGATTGTCATACATTATGCTTCATTCAAATGTCTTTAATAAAGGAGGACCAATGATCATTTTAGAAAAATCATTTTAATTGGCCAATCAACTTGGCATGTCCGCACTAAATAGTCCTAAACTTTTGATTTAGAGTTTGGAATGACACGAATCCAATGCCCACACTAACCTAGCTCAATTTTCAATATTGCGACAAAGCCTCCAAGTAATCTAATCTATCCCAAACTGTGTGACGCCATGCGTTATGCTTCATCTTTAAAGCTTTGCTCAATGAGCATTAATGATTAGTTTAGAATGATCATTTTAACTAGCTGATCAAATTGACATGTCCGCACTAAATCGTCTTTAACATTTGATTGAGAACTCAAAATGACATGAATCCAACGCCCACGTTAATGTAGCTCAATTTTCAAAATCGTGACAACATTTGGGACTGAAAGAGGTACGGCAAAGCGTCCAAGTAATCCAATGTATCTCAAACTCCGTGAGGCCCTGCATTATTCTTCATTTATAAGCCTTTACTCAAGGAGCACTAATAATAAGTTTAGAATGATCTGTTTAGAATGATCACTTTAACTAGCCGATCAATATTATATGTCCGCCCTAAATCGTGCATAACTTTTGATTTAGAGTTCATAATGACATTAATCCAACGGCCACGTTAAGCTAGCTCAATATTCTATATTTAACAAAATTTAAGACCGAAAAAGCTACGAAAAAGCCTAGAAGTAATCTAATATATCCCAAATTGCGTGATGCCATGCATTATGCTTCATTTGTCAACCTTTGCTCAATTAGCACCAATGATCAGTTTAAAATGATTATGTTAACTAACTGATCAACTTGACATGTCCACACAGAATCATCTTTAACTTTTGATTTAGAGCTCAAAATGATATGAAATCTAATGCCCACATTAATCTAGCTCAATTTTTGATATTGTGACAACATTTGAGATTCAAAGAGTTACGACAAAGCCACCAAGAAATCCAATGTATCCCGAACTGCGCGATGCCATGTATTATGCTTCATTAGTAAACCTTTGGTCAATAAGCACCAATTATCAGTTTAGAATGATGATTTTAACTAGCTGATCAAGTTGTCATGTCCGCACTAAATCGTCCTTAACTTTTGATTTCGAGTTTAAAATCACACGAATCAAACACCCACGTTAATCTATCTCAATTTTCTATATTGTGATAAACTTTACGACCAAGATAGCTATGACAAAGCCTCCAAGTAATCCAATATATCCCAAACTATTGGATGCCATGCATTATGCCTCATTTGTAAACCTTTGCTCAATGAGCACCAATGATCATTTTAGAATGATTATCTTAACCAGCTGATCAACTTGACATGTCCCCACTAAATCGTCTTTAACATTTGATTAAGAGCATATAATCGCATGAATCCAATGCCCATGTTAATCTAACTCAATTTTCAATATTCTGACAACATTTGAGACTGAAAGCGCTACGACAAAGCCTCCAAGTAATCCAATGTATCCCAAACTGTGTGATCTCATCATTATGCTTCATTTAGAAACCTTTACCCAATGAGTACCAATGATCAGTTTAGAATGATCAATTTAACTGGCCGATGAACTTTATATATCTGCACAAAATCGTCTGTAACTTTTGATTTAGAGTTCAATGACATGAATCCAATGCCCAGGTAAAGGTAGCTCAATTTTCTATATTGTGAAAAAATGTAAGACCAAAATATCTATGAAAAAGCCTCCAATTAATCCAATCTATCCTAAACTGCGTGATGGTATGCATTATGCTTCATTTATAAGCCTTTACTTAAGGATCACCAATGATCAATTTAGAATGATCATTTTAGGTGGCCTATCAACTTGACATGTCCGCACTAAATCCTCCATAATTTTTTATTTAGAGTTCAGAATAACACAAATCCAATACCCAAGTTAAGCTAGCTGAATTTTCTATACTTTGATATAATTTAAGACCAAAATAGCTAGGACAAAGCCTCCAAGTAATCCAATGTATCCAAAATTGCGTGATACCATGGATTACGAGTCATTTATAAGCCTTTATTCAAGGAGCAACAATGATCAGTTAAGAATGATCATTATAACTGGCCGATCAAATAGACATGTTCGCAGTAAATCGTCTGAAATTTTTGATTTAGAGTTCAGAGTGAAAATAATCCAACGCCCACATTAAGCTAGACCAATATTCTATATTGTGACAAAGTTTAAAACCAAAATAGCTACGACAAAACCTCCAAGTAATCCAATCTAGCCCGAACTACGTGATGCCCTGTAGTATGATTAGTTTAGAAGCTTTTACTCAAAGAGAAGCAATGATCAAATTAGAATGATCATTTTAAATGGCCGTTCAACTTGACATGTCCGCACTAAATCTTCCATAATTTTTGATTTAGAATTCAGAATAACACTAATCCAATACCCACGTTAAGCTAGCAAAATTTTCTATACTTTGATAAAAGTTAAGACCAAAATAGCTACGACAAAGCCTCTAAGTAATCCAATCTATCCAAAACTGCATGAGGCCATGCATTATGCTTTATTTGTATACCTTTGGTCAATGACACCAATGGTCAGCTTAAAATGATTAAATTAACTAGCTAATAAAGTTTACATGTTTGCACTAAATTGTCCGTAACTTTTGATTTGGAGTTCAAAATGACACGACTCCAATGCCAATGTTAAGCTAGCTCAATTTCTATATTGTAAAATAGCTACGACAAACCCTCGAACTAGTCCAATATATCCCAAACTGCGTGATGCCTTGCAGGATGCTTCATTTGTAAGCCTTTGTTTAATGAACACCAATGATCAGTTTAGAATGATCAACTTAACTATCCTATAAACTTGACATGCCTGCACTAATTGTTTCGTAACTTTTGATTCAGAGTTCAGAATGACATGAATGCAACGCCCATGTTAAGTTAGCTCAATTCTCTCTATTGTGACAAAATTTAGGACAGAAATAGCTACCACAGAGCATTCAAGTACTCCAATATATCCTAAACTGTGTAATGCCATGCATTATGCTTCATTTGTAAACCTTTACTCAATGAGCACCAATAATGAGTTTAGAATGATCATTTTAACTAGCTGATCAACTTGACATGCCCGCACTAAATCATCTCTAAAATTTAATTTAGAACTCAAAATGACATGAATCCAATGGCTACGTTAATCTAGCTTAATTTTAAATATTGTGACAACATTTTAGACTGAAAGAGATATGACAAAGCCTCTAAGTAATTAAATGTATCCCAAACTGTGTGATGCCACACATCATATTTCATTTATAAGCCTTTACATAAGGAGCACCAATGATCAGTTTAGAATGATCCTTTTAACTAGCCGATCAACTTGACATGCCCGTACTAAATCATCAGAACTTTTGATTTAGAGTTCAAAATGACGCTAAGCCAATGCCCACATTAAGTTAGCTCAATTTTCTATATTGTGACAACATTTGAGAATGAAAGAGCTACCACAAAGCCTTCAAGTAATCCAATCTATCATAAACTGCGTGATGCCATGCATAATGCTTCATTTATAAGCATTTAATCAAGTAACACTAATGATCATTTTAGAATGATAAGTTTAGAATGATCACTTTAACTGACCGATCAACTTCACATGTATGCACTAAATCGTTTGTGAATTTTGATTTAGAGTTAGAATGACATGAATCCAATGCCCACGTTAAGGTAGCTCAATCTTCTAAATTTGGAAAAAATTTAAGAACAAATAGCTACGACGAAGCCTCCAAGTATTCCAATCTATCCCAAACTGCATGATGCCATCCATTATGCTTCATTTATAAGCCTTTACTGAACGAGCACCAATGATAAGTTTAGATTGATCATTTTAACTGGCCGATCAATTTGACATGTCCGCACTAAATTTTTTGTATTTTTTTATTTAGATTTCGGAATGACACGAAGCCAATGTCCACCTTAACCTAGCTCAATTTTCAACGAAATAGCTATGACAAAGCATCCAAGTAATTAAATCTATCCTAAACTGTGTGATGTCATGCATTATGCTTCATTTATAAGTCTTTACACAAGGAGCACCAATGATCAGTTAAGAATGATAATTTTAATTGGCCGATCAACTTGACATGTACGCACTGAATATTCTGTAACTTTGTATTCAACTTTACGCAAGGAGCACTAATGATCAGTTTAGAATGATCACTTTAACTGCTAATACACTTGACATATCAGCGCTAAATGGTCTATAACTTTTGATTCAGAGTTCAGAATGACATGAATCCAACACCCGCGTTAATCTAGCTCAATTTTCAATATTGTGACAACATTTGAGAATGCAATAGCTACGACAAAGCATCTAAATATTCCAATCTATCCCAAACTGCCTGATGCCATAAATTATGCTTCATTTGTAAAATTTTGCTCAATGAACACCAATGATAAGTTTAGAATGATCATTTTACCTAGCTGAATATTCTGTAACGTTTTATTCAACTTTACACAAGGAGCACTAATGATCAGTTTAGAATGATCACTTTAACTGCTAATCAACTTGACATGTGAGCGCTAAATGGTCTATAACTTTTGATTCAGAGTTCAGAATGACATGAATCCAACACCCGTATTAATCTAGCTCAATTTTCAATATTGTGACAACATTTGAGAATGCAATAGCTACGACAAAGCGTCTAAGTATTCCAATCTATCCAAAACTGCGTGATGCCAAGAATTATGCTTCATTTGTAAACTTTTGCTCAATGAACACCAATGATAAGTTTAGAATCATCATTTTACCTAGCTGATAAACTTGACATGTCCGCACTAAATCATCTTTAACATTTGATTTAGAACTCAAAATGACATGAGTCAAACGGCCATGTTAATCTAGCTCAATTTTCAATATTGTGACAACATTTAATCTAATGTATCCCAAACTGTGTGATGCCATGCATTATGTTTCATATTTAAGTCTTTACTCAAGCAGCACCAATGATCAGTTTAGAGTGATCACTTTAACTGGCCAATCAACTTGACATGTACGCACTAAAACGTCCGTAACTTTTAATTTATAATTCAAAATGACACTAATCCAACACCCACGTTAATTTAGCTCAATTTTCTATATTGTGACAACATTTGGGACTGAAAGAGCTACCACAAAGCCTTCAAGTAATCCAATCTATCATAAAATGCGTGATGTCATTCATTATGCTTCATTTATAACCATTTACTCAAGGAGCACTAATGATCAATTTATAATGATTAGTTTAGAAAGATCAATTTAACTGACCGATCAACTTCACATATCTGAAATAAATCGTTTGTTGGTTTTAATTTAGATTTCAGAATGACATGAATCCAATGCCTAGGTTAAGATTGCTCAAACTTCTAAATTGGGATAAAATTTAACACCAAAATGGCTACGACAAATCCTCCAAATAATCCAATCTATCCGAAGTTGCATGATGCCATGCATTATGCTTCATTTATAAGCATTTACTCAAGCAACACCAATGATCAGTTTAGAATAATCACTTTAACTGGCCGATCAACTTGACATGTCTGCACTAAATCGTCTATAACTTTTGATTTAGAGTTCAAAATGACATGAATCCAACCCTTACATTAAGTTAGCTCAAATTTCTTTATTTCGACAACATTTAAGACTGAAAGAGCAACTACAAAGGCTTCAAGTAATCCAGTCTATCCCAAAATTCGTGATGCCTTTCATTATGTTTAATTTGTAAACCTTTTCTCAATGAGCACCAATGACCCGTTTTGAATGATCAATTTAACTAGCTGATCAACCTGACATCTCCGCACTATATCATCTTTCACATTTGATTTAGAGCTCAAAATGATATGAATCCAATGCACACGTTAATCTATCTCAATTTTCAATATTGTGACAACATTTGAGACTGAAAGAGCTATGACAAACGCTCAAAGTAATCCAATATATCCCAAATTGTGTGATGTCATGCATTATGTTTATTTATAAGCCTTTACTCAAGGAGCCCAAATGATCAGTTATTAATGATCATTTTAACTGCCTATCAACTTGATATGTTGGCACTAAATCGTCCGTAACTTGTGATTTAGAGTTCAAAATGATAAGAATCCAACACCCACATTAAGCTACCTCAATTTTTTATATTGTGACAAAAAGTAATCTAATGTATCCCAAACTGCATGATGCAATTTATGACGCTTGATTTATAAGCCTTTAATCAAGGAGCACCAATGATCATTTTAGAATGATCATTTTAGCTTGTCGATCAATTTGACATGTCCGACTAATCGTCTATAACTTTTGATTTAGATTTCAGAATGACACAAATCCAAGGTCCACGTTAAGCTAGCTCAATTTTCATATTGTGACAACATTTGAGACTTAAAGAACTACGGAAACGCCTCTAAGTAATCGAATGTATCCCAAACTGTGTGATGCCATGCATTGTGCTTCATTTGTAAGCCTTTAATCAAGGAGTACCAATGATAAGTTTAGAATGATCATTTTAACTGGCCGATAAACTTGACATGTCTGCATTAATCATCTATAACTTTTGATATAGAGTTCAGAATGACATGAATGCAACGTACACGTTAGGCTAGCTCAATTTTTTGTACTGTGACAACATATAAGATCGAAATAGCTACGACAAAGCCTTCAAGTAATCCAATGTATCCCAAACTGTGTGATGTCATGCATTATGATTCATTTATAAGCCATTAATCAAGGAGAACAATTGATCAGTTTAGAATGGTCATTTTACCTGGCCAATCAACTTGATATGTCTGCACTAAATCGTATTTAACTTTTGACATAGAGTTCATAACAACACGAATCCAACGCCCACGTTAAGCTGGTTCAATATTCCATATTGTGGCAACATTTGCGATTGAAAGAGCTACTACAAAGCCTCCAAGTATTTCAATGTATGCCAACCGGCATGATGCCATTCATTACGCTTCATTTTGAAGCCTTCAATCAAGGAGCACCAACGATAAGTTTAGAATGATCATTTTAACTAGCTGATCAACTTGACATGACCGCACCAATTATCTTTAACTTTAGATTTAGAGCTCAAAATGACATGAGTCCAACACCCGCACTTTAAGCTAGCTCAATTTTACATATTGTGACACCATTTGAGACTTAAAGAGCTACTACAAAGCCTCCAAGTACTCCAATGTATCCCTAACTGTGTGATGCAATGCATTACGCCTAATTTGTAAGCCTTTACTTAGGAGCAATAATGATCAGTGTAGAATGATCATTTTAACTGGCCGATTAACTGGACATGTCTGCACTAAATCGTTTGTAACTTTTGATTTAAAGTACACACTGACACGTATCCAACGCCCATGCTACGTTAGCTGAATTTTCGATATTGTGACAACTTTTGAGACTGAAAGAGCTACGACAAAGCCTCCAAGTAATCCAATGTATCCCAAACTATGTGATGCCATGCATTATGCTTCATTTATAGGCCTTTACTCAAGGAGCACCAAAGATCAGTTTTGAATGATCATTTTAACAAGCTGATAAACTTGATATGTTCACATTAAATCGTCTTTAACAATTGATTTAAAGCTCAAAATGACATGAGTCTAACGTCCACGTTAATCTAGCTCAATTTTCCATATTGTGACAACATTTGAGAGTGAAAGAGCTACGAAAAAGCCTCCAAGTAATCCAATGTATCCCAAATTGCATTATACCATGCATTATGCTTCATTTATAAGTCTTTACTAAAGGAGCACTAACGATCTGTTTAGAATGATCATTTAAACTGGCCGATCAACTTGAAATGTCCGTACTAAATCGTCCTCAACTATTGATTTAGAGTTCAGAATGAGACGAATACAATGCGTACGTTAAGCTTGCTGAATTATATATTGTGATAGAATTTAACATCGAAATAGCTACGACAAGGCCTATAAGTAATCCAATATATCCCAAAATGTGGGATGCCTTGTATTATGCTTCATTTATAAGCTTTTACTCAAGGAGCAACAATGATCCGTTTAGAATGATCATTATACCTAGCTGATCAACTTGACATGTGTGAACTAAATCCTCTTTAACTATTTATTTAGAGCTCAAAATGACTTGAGTCCAATGCTCACGTTATGCTAGCTCAATCTTCTATATTGTGACAACATTTGAGAGTGAAAGAGCTACTACAAAGCCTCCAAGTAATCCAATGTATCCCAAACTGCGTGATGCCATGCATTATGCTTCATTTATAAGCCGTTACTCAAGGAGCACCAATGATCAGTTTAGAGTGATCATTTTAACTGGCCGATCAAGTTGACATTTCTTCACTAAATCGTCCGTAACTTTTGGTTTAGATTTCAGAATGACACGAATCTAACACCCACATTAAGCTACCTCAGATTTCTATATTGTAATATCATTTGAGACTGAAAAAGCTATGAAAAAGACTACAAGTAATCCAATGCATCCCAAACTGGGTGATCCCATGTATTATGCTTCATTTATAAGCCTTTACTCAAGGAGCACCAATGATCACTTCAGAATGATCATTTTAACTGGTCGATCACCTTGACATTTCCACACTAAATCGGACGTCACTTTTATTTAGAGTTCAAAATGACACAAATCCAACGCGTACGTTAAAATAGCTCAATATTCTATATTATGACAAAATTTAAGACCAAAATACCAACAAAAGAGCCTCCAGGTAATCCAATCTATCCCAAACTATGTTATCCCATGCATTATGCTTCATTTATCAGCCTTTACTCAAGGAGCACCAATGATCAGTTTAGAATGATCATTTTAACTAGCTGATCGAGTTGACATGTCCACACTAAATCTTCTTTAACTTTTGATTTGGAGCTCAAAATACCATGAGTCCAACACCCACATTAAGCTACCTCAATTTTCCATATTGTGACAACATTTGAGACTGAAAGAGTTTCAAAAAAGCCTAGAAGTAATCCAATGCATCAGCGTGAAGCCATGCATTATGCTTCATTCATAAGCCTTTACTAAAGGAGTACCAGTGATCAATTAGAATCATCATTTTAACTAGCGATCAACTTGACATGTCTGCACTATATCCTATGTAACTTTTGATTTAGAGTTCGAAATGACACGTATCCAACGCCTACGTTAAGTTATATCAATTTTCAATATTGTGACAAAATTTAAGACCAAAATATCTATGATAAAGCCTCCAAGTAATCCAATCTATCCCATAATCCGTAATGCTATGCATTATGATTCATTTATAAGCCGTTACTGAAGGAGCACCAATGATCCGTTTAGAATGATCATTTTAACTAGCTGATCACCTTCACATATCCGCACTAAATCGTATTTAACTATTGATTTAGAGCTCTAAGTGACAGGAGTCCAACGCCTATGTTAAGCTAGCTCAATTTCCCATATTGTGACATGAGTCCAATTGCCAATTGCGTTATGCCATGCATTACGATTCATTTATAAGCTGTTACTCAAGGAGCACTATTGATCAGTTTAGAATGATCAATTTAAATATTTGATCAACTTGACATATCCACACTAAATCGTCCATAACTTTTGATTTAGAGTTTAGAATGAAATGAATCCAACGCCCACGTTAAGATAGCTATGTTTTCTATATTGTGACAAGATTTAAGACCAAATTAGCTACGACAAAGACTCCAAGTAATCCAATCTATCATAAAATGCGTGATGCCATGCATTATGCTTAATTTGTAATCCTTTACTTAAGGACCACCAATGATCAGTATAGAACGATCATTTTAAGTAGCCGATAAACTTGACATATCCGCACTAAATCATCCGTAACTTTTGATTTCTAGTTCAGAATGACACGAATCCAACACCCACGTTAAACTAGCTCAATTTTCTATATTGTGACAACATTTGAGACTAAAAGAGTTACAACAAACCCTCCAAGTAAACCAATGTATCTAAAACTGTGTGATGTCATGCATTATGCTTCATTTATAAACCTTCACTCAAGTCGTACCAATGATCAATATAGAATGATCATTTTAACAGACCGATCAACTTGACATGTTGGCACTAAATCATCGGTGACTTTGGGTTTAGATTTCAAAATGATACGAATGCAATGCCCAAATTAAGCTAGCTCAATCTTCTATATTGTGACAAAATTTAAGACCGAAATAGCTACAACAAGGCCTTCAAGTAATCCAATGTATCCCAAACTGTGTATGCCATGTATTATGCTTCATTTATAAGACTTTACTGAAGGAGTACCAATGATTAGTTTAGAATAATCGTTCTAACTTGCCGATCAAGTTGACATATATGCACTAAATCGTCCGTAACTCCTGACTTTAGGTTCAAAATTACACGAATCCAAAGTCCAAAATGTGTGATGCATTATGTTTCATTTATAAGCTTTTACTCAAAGAGCATCAATGATCAGTTTAGAATGATTATTTTAACTAACCAATAAACATGACATATCGCCAATAAATCGTCCGTAACTTTTTATTTGAAGTTGAGAATGATGCAAATGCAACGCCCAAATCAACCTATCTCAATTTTATATATTTTGACAAAATTTATGACCAAAATAGCTACAAAAAAGCCTCCAAATAATACAATCTATTCCAAACTGCGTGATGCCATGCATTATGCTTCATTTTTAAACCTTTGTTCGATGGGCACCAATGATAAGTTTATAATGAACATTTTAACTAGCCGATCAACCTGTCATGTCCGCTATAAATTGTCCATAAGTTTTGATTTAGAGTTCAGAGTGACATGAATCCAATGCCCAAGTAAAGCTAGCTCAATTTTTTGTATTGAGACAAAATTTAAGACCCAAATAGCTACAACAAAGCCCCCAAGTAATCCAATCTATACTGAACTGTGTGATGCCATGCATTATACTTTGTTTTTAAACCTTTGTTCAATGGGCACCAATGATAGGTTTAGAATTATCAATTTAACTAGCCGAGAAGCTTGACATGTTCTCAAAAAATCATCCATAACTTTTGATTTAGAGTTCAGAGAGACACGAATCTAACGCCCATGTTAAGCTAGCTCAATTTCTATATTCTGACAAAATTTAAGACCGAAATAGCAATGACAAAGGCTCCAAGTAATCCAATTTTTCCAAACTGCGTGATGCCAATAAATTTGCTGATCATTTTAACTTGCCGATCACCAATGATCAGTTTAGAATGATTACTGAAGAAGCACCAATGATTAGTTTAGAATGATCATTTTAGTTTGCCATTCAAGTTGACATGTCCGCACTAAATCATCCGTAACTCATGATTTAAAGTTCAAAATGACACGAATCCAACGTCCACGTTAAGTTAGCTCATTTTTCCAAACTGCGTGATGCCATGCATTATGTTTCATTTATAACCTTTTACTCAATGAGCACCAATGATCAATTTAGAATGGTCATTTTAACTAGCCAATAAACTTGATATGTCTGCACTAAATCGTTCGTAACTTTTGATTTAGAGTTCAGAATGACGCAAAACCAACGCCCACGTTTCCCTAGTTCAATTTCTATGTTATGACAAAATTTAAGATCAAAATAACTACAACAAAGCCTGAGAGAAATCCAATCTATCCCAAAATGCGTGATGCCATGCATTATAATTCATTTTGTAAACCTTTGTTCGATGGGCGCCATTGATAATTTCCGAATGATCAATTTAAATAACCAATAAACTTGACATGTCCTCAATAAATCATCCGTAACTTTTGATTTAGAGTTTCGAGGGACACGAATCTAACACGCACGTTAAGCTAGCTCAACTTTCTATGTTGTGACAAAATTTAAGACCAAAATATCTACAACAAAGCCTCCAAGTAATCCAATCAATCCCAAACTGTGTGATGCCATTATCCTTCATTTGCAATGCTTTGCAACATGAGCACCAATGATCAGTTTACAATGATCAATTTAACTAGCCGATAAACTTTACCTGTCCGCACTAATTTGTATGTAACTTTTGATTTGGAGTTCACAACGACACAAGTCCAACGCTCAAGTCAAGCTAGCTCAATTTTCTATATTGTGACAAAATTTAAGAGTGAAATAACTACGACAAAGCCTTCAAGTAATCCAATCTATCCCAAACTGTGTAATACAAGCATTATGTTTTATTTGGAAACCTTTTTTCAATGAGCACCATTGGTCAGTTTAGAATGATCAATTTCACTAGCCCATAAACTTGACATGTCTGCACTAAATCGTTCGTAACTTTTGATTTGGAGTTCTGAATGACACAAATACCTCGCCCACATTAAGCTAGCTCAATTTTCTATATTTTGACAAAACTTAATACCGAAATAGATATGGCAAACCCTACAGGTAATCCAATCAATTTCAAACTGCGTGATGCCATGCATTATGCGTAATTTGTAATACTTTGCTCAATGAGCACCAATGATGAGTTTAGAATGATCATGTTACCTAGCCGATCAACTTGTCATGTCCGCACTAAATCATCTTTAACTTTTATTGAGAGCTCAAATGTCATTAATTCATTGCCCACATTAAACTAGCTCAATTTTCCATATTGTGACAACATTGAAACTGAAAGAGCTAGACAAAGCCTCAAAGAATGCAATCTATCCCAAACTGAGTAATGTCATGAATTATGCTTCATATATAACCCATTACTCAAAGAGCACCAATGATCAGTTTAGAATGATCGGTTTAAAATGATCATTTTAATAGCGAATGAACTTGACATGTCCGCACTAAATCGTCCATATTTTTATAATGACACGAATCCAACATCCACATTAAGCTGGCTCAATTTTTTATATTGTGAAACAATTTAACACCGAAATAGCTAGGACATATCCTCCAATTAACCCAATGTATCCCAAACTATGTAATGTCATGCATTATGCTTCTTTAATAAGCCTATAATCAAGGAGCACTCAGGATCAGTTTAGAATGATCATGTTAAATGGCCGATCAACTTGATATGTCTGCACGAAATTGTCCGTAGCTTTTGATTTAGAGTTCAATATGACATGAGTCCAACGCCCATGTTAAGCTAGCTCAATTTTCAATATTACGACAACATTTGAGACAAAAATATCTAAGACAAAGCTATCCAAGTAATCCAATGTATCCCAAACTGCGTGATGCCATGCATTATGCTTCGTTTGTAAGCCTTTATTCAAGAAACACCAATGATCAGTTTAGTATGATCATTTTAACTAGCTGATCAACTTGAGATGTCCGCACTAAATTGTCTTTAACTTTTGATTTAGAGATCAAAATGACATGAATCCAACGCCCACGTTAAGCTAGCTCAATGTTCCATATTGTGATAACATTTAAGATGGAAAGAGCTACGAGAAAACCTTCAAGCACTCCCATGTATCCCAAACTGCGTGATGTCATGCATTATGCATCATTTATAGGCCTTTAATCAAATAGTACCAAACATCAGTTTTGAATGATAAATTTAACTAGCCGATCAACTTGACATGTCCGCACTAAGTCGTCTTTGACTTTTGATATAGAGCTCAAGATGACCTGAATCCAGCGTCCATGTTAATCTAGCTCAATTTTCTATATTGTGACATGGTTTAAGACCGAAATAGCTACAACAAAGCCTCGCAGTAATCCAATCTATCCCAAACTGCATGAGATCATGCATTACGCGTCATTTATAAGCCTTTACTGAAGGTGCACAAATGATAGTTCAGAATGATCATTTTAACTGGCCGTTCAACTTGACATTTTCACACTAAATCCATTGTAACTTTTGATTTAGAGTGCATAATGACATGAGTCCAATGCCCATGTTAAACTCGCTCCATTTTCTATATTGTGACAAATTTTAAGATCGAAATAGCTATGATAAATCCTCAAAGTAATCCAATATATCTCCAACTGCATGATGTTATGCATTATGATTCATTTATACGCCTTTACTCAGTGAGCACCAATGACTAGTTTAGAATGATCATTTTACCTAACTAATCAATTTGACATTCCCGCACTAAATTCTCTTTAACTTTTGATTTAAAGTTCAAAATAACATGAGTCTAACCCCCACGTTAAGCTTGCTCAATTTTCCATATTTTAATAATACTGGAGACTGACATAGCTACGACAAAGACTCCAAATAATCCAATTTCTCCCAAACTGCGTGATGCCATGCATTATGTCTCATTTATGAGCCTTTACTCAAGGAGTAGGAATGATTAGTTTAAAATGATCATTTTAACCGGATGATCAACTTGACATGTCCGCACTAAATCGTCTGTAACTTTGGAATTAGATTTCAAAATGACACTAATCCAACACCTACATTAAACTAGTTCGATTTTCTATATTGTGACAAAATTTAAAATTGAAATAGCTAAGCCAAATCCTCCAAGTAATCCAATATATTCCAAAATGCGTGATTCCATGCATTATGCTTCATTTATATGCCTTTATCAATGAGCACCAATGATTAGTTTAGAATGATCATTTTAACTAGACCAATAACATTACATGTCCACGATAAAATGTCTTTTACTTTTGATTTAGAGCTCAAAATGACATGAAACCAACGCCAACTTTATGAAAACATTTAAGACTTGAAAGTTACGACAAAGCCTCCAAGTAATCCAATGTATCCAAACTGCGTGATGCCATGCATTATGCTTCATTTATAAGCCTTTAATCAAGGAGCACTGATGATCAGCTTAGAATAATCATTTTAACTAGCCGATCAACTTGACATGTCAACACTAATCGTCTATAAGTTTTGATTTGAGCTCAACGTGACATGAATCTGTCTCCCACGTTAAGCTAGCTCAATTTTCCATATTTTGACAACATTTAAGACTAAAGAGCTATGACAAAGCCTCCAAGTAATCCAATGTATCATAAACTACGTGATGCCACACATTATTTTTCATATATAAGCCTTTAATGAAGGAGCACCAATGATCAGTTTAGAATGATCATTTTAACTGCCCGATCAACTTGACATGTCTGCACTAAATCTTTAGGAACTTTTGATCTAGATTTCAAAATGACACGAATAAAAACCCACGTTAAATTAGCTCAATTTTCTATATTGTGACAAAATTTAAGATTGAAATAGCTAAGCCAAATCCTCCAAGTAATCCAACGTATCCCAAACTACGTGATGCTATCCATTACGCTTCATTTATACACCTTTACTCAATGAACACCAATTATCAGTTTAGAATGATCATTTTAAGTAGCTGATCAACTCGAAATGTCCGCACTCTATTGTCTATAACTTTTTATTTAGAGCTCAAAATAAAATGATTCCATCTCCCACGTTAAGCTAGTTCAATTTTCCATATTGTGAAAACATTTAAGACTGAAAGAGCTATGACAAAGCCTCCAAGCAATCCCGTGCATCACAAACTGGGTGATGCCATACATTATGTTTCATTTATAAGCCTTAAATCAAGGAGCACTAATGATCAGTTTAAAGTGATCATTTTAACTAGCCGATCAACTTGACATGTCCGCATTAAATCTTCAATAACTTTGGCTTAGAGTTCAAAATGACACAAATCCAACACCCACGTTAAACAAGCTCAATTTTCTATATTGTGACACAATTTAATACCAAAATAGCTACGACAAAGCCTCAAAGTAATCCAATGTATCCCAAACTGCGTGATGCAATGCATTATGCTTCATTTATATCCCTTTGCTCTACGAGCACCAATGATCAGTTTAGAAAGATCATCTTGACATGTCCACGTTAAATTGGGTTTAACTTTTGATTTAGAGCTTAAAATGACATGAATCCAACGCCCACATTAATCTAGCTAAATTTTCCATATTGTAACAACATTTAATACTACAAGAGCTTCGACAAAGCCTCCAATTAATGCAATGTATACGAAACTGCGTGATGACAATCACTATGCTTCATTTATAAGCCTTTACTCATGGAGAACCAATGATCAGTTTAGACTGATCATTTTAACTGGCCAATTAACTTGAGAGTCAGCACTAATCATTTATAACTTTTGATTTGGAGCTCATAATAACATGAATCCATCTTCCACGTAAAGATAGCTTAATTTTCCATATTGTGAAAACATTTAAGACTAAAAGAGCTATGACAAATTCTCCAAATAATCCAATGTATAACAAACTGCGTGATGCCATGCATTATGTTTCATTTATAAGCCTTTAATCAAGGAGCACTGATCAGTTTAGAATGACCATTTTAACTAGTAGATCAACTTCAAATGTCCGCACTAAATCGTCTATTTCTTTTGATTTAGAGCTCAAAGTTACATGAATCCAACACCCATGTTAAGCTGACTCAATTTCCATATTGTGACAACATTTAGAACAGAATGAGGTACGACAAATCCTCCATATAATCCAATGTATTCCAAACTGTGTGATGCCATGTATAATGCTTCATTTATAAGCCTTTAATCAAGGAGCACCAATGATCAGTTTAAAATGATCATTTTAACTACCTGATCAACTTGACATGTATGCACTAAATCGTCTTTAATTATTGACATAGAGCTCAAGATGACATGAATCAACTGCTACGTTAAGCTAGCAATTTTTCCATATTGTGACAACATTTGAGACCAAAACAGCTTCCACAAAGCCTTCAAGTAATCCAATCTATTCTAAACTTCGTGATGCCATGCATTATGTTTCATTTAAAAGCCTTTACTCAAGGAGCACCAATGATCAGTTTAGAATGATTATTGTAACTGGCCGATCAACTTGACATGTCCGCACTAAATTGTCTAACTTTTGATTTAGTTTTCAAAATGACACGATTCAAACACCCTCGTTAAGTAAGCTCAATTTTCTATATTGTGACAAAATTTAAGATTGAAATAGCTAAGCCAAATTTTCCAATTAATCCAATGTATCCCAAACGGCATGATGCTATGCATTATGCTCTATTTATACGCCTTTACTCAATGAGCACCAATGATCAGTTTAGAATTATCATTTTAAGTAGCTAATTAAGTTGATATGTCCGCACTATATCGTCTTTAACTTTTGATTTAGAACTCAAAATGACATGAGTCCTACGCCCACGTTAAGCTACCTCAATTTTCAATATTATGACAGCATTTGAGACAAAAAGATCTACAACAAAGCTATCCAAGTAATCCAATCTATCAAAACTGCGTGATGCCATGCATTATGCTTCATTTATAAGCCTTTACTCAGGGAGCACTAATGATAAGTTTATAATGATCATTTTAACTATATTATCATTTTGACATTCCCGTGCTAAAACGTTTTTAACTTTTATTTAGAGCTTAAAATGACATGAATCCAATGCCCACGCTAAGTTAGCTCAATTTTTTATATTGTGACAACAGTTGAGACTGAAAGAGCTTAGACAAAGCCTCCAAGTAATCCAGCGTATCCCAAATTGTGTGATGCTTCATTTATAAGTCTTTAATCAAGGAGCACCAATGATCAGTTTAGAATGATCATTTTAACTAGCTGATCAACTTGAAATGTCGCACGAAATCGTCTTTGACATTTGGTATAGAGGTCAAAATGACATAAATCCAATGCCCACGTTAAGTTAGCTCAGTTTCCATATTGTGACAACATTTGAGACTCAAAGAGCTTCCACAAAGTCTTCAAGTAATCCAGTCTATCCTAAATTGTGTGACGCCATGCACTATGTGTCATTTCTAAGCGTTTACTGAAGGAGCATCAATGACCAGTTTAGAATGATCACTTTAACAGGCCGATCAACTTGACATGTCCGCACTAATCGGCTATAATTTTTGATTTCGAGCTCAAAATAAAATGAATCCATATCCCACATTAAGGTAGCTCAATTTTCCATATTGTGACAACATTTAAGACTGAAAGAGCTACGACAAAGCCTCCAAGTAATCCAATGTATCACAAACTATGTGATGCCTTGTATTATGTTCCATTTATAACCCTTTAATCAAGGACCACCAATGATCAGTTTAGAATGATCATTTTAATTAGCCGATTAACTTGAAATCTTTGCACTAAATCATCAGTAACTTTTGGCTTAGAGTTAAAAATGACACGAATCCAACGCCGAAATTTTGTGATGCCATGCATTATGCTTCATTTATAAGTCTTTAATCAATGAGAACCAATGATAAGTTTAAAATGATCATTTTAACTGGCCGATCAAGTTGACATGTACGCACTAAATCGTTCGTAACTTTTGATTTAGAGTTGGGAATGACATGAATCCAACGCCCAACGTTAAAGTACCTGAAATTTCTATATTGTGACAGCAGTTGAGACTAAAAGAGCTACGAAAAGTCTTTCACTAATCCAATGTATCCCAAATAGCGTGGTGTCATACATTATGGTTCCCTTATAAGCCTTTACTCAAGTAGCACCAATGATCAGTTTAGAATTATCATTTTAACTAGCCGATCAACTTGACATGTCCACACTAAATCGTCCATAATTTTTGATTTAGAGGTCACAATGACACCAATCCAATACCCACGTTAACCTGGCTAAGTTTTCTATATTGTGACAACTTTTAAGACTGAGAGATCTACCACAAAGCCTCTAAGTAATCCAATGCATCTAAAACTGCGTGATATCATGCATTATGGTTCATTTATAAGCCTTTACTCAAGGAGCACAATGATCAGTTAAGAATGATCATTTTAACTGGCCGATAAACTTGACATATCCACACTAAATTGTCCGTAACATTTAATTTAGAGTTCAGAATGAGACGAATCCAAAGCCAACGTTAAGCTACTTCAATTTTCTATATTATGACAAAATTTTACACCGAAATAGCTATGACAAAGTCTCCAAGTAATACAATATATCCCAAACTGCGTGATGTCATGCATTATGCTTCATTTGTAAACTTATCCTCAATGAGACCAATGATCAGCTTAGAATGATTATCTTAATTAAGTGATCAACTTGACATGTACGCACTAAATCGTCTTTAACATTTGATCTAGAACTCAAAATGAAACGAATCCAACGCCTACATTAAGCTAGCCCAATATTTTATATTATGACAACATTTGAGACTTAAAGAGCTACGAAAAAGCCTCCAAGTAATCCAATATATAACAAACGTTGTGATGCAATGCAGTATGCTTCATTTTTAGACCTTTTCTCAATTTAGTTTAGAATTATCATTTTAACTAGCTGATCAACTTGACATGTCCACATTAAGTCAACTTTAACATTTTATTTAAAGCTCAAATAAATTGATTCGAAAACCCCCGTTAATCTATCTAAATTTTCAATATTGTGGCAATATTTGAGACTGAAAGAGCTACGACAAGCCCTCCAAGTAATCCAATGTATCACAAACTGCGTGATGCCATGCATTATGCTTCATTTATGAGCCAAGGAAGACCAATGATCAATTTAGAATAATCATTTTAACTGGCTGATAACCTTGACATGTCCGCCCTAAATCATCCGTAACTTTTGATTCAGAGTTCACAATGACACGAATCCAACACCCACGTTAAGCTATCTCAATGTTCTATATTGTCACAACATTTCAGACTAAAAGAACTACACAAAGCCTTCAAGTAATCCAATCTATGCTAAACTGTGTGATGCCATCTATTATGCTTCAATTATAAGCCTTTACTCAAGGATCACTAATGATCAGTACAAATGATCAGTTTAGAATGATCACTATAACTGGCCGATCAACTTGACATGTATGAGCTAAATCGTCCGAAACCTTTGATTTAGAGTTCAAAATGACACGAATCCATGCCCACAGCAACCTAGCTCAATTTTCTATAGTTTGACAACATTTAAGACTTAAAGAGCTACGACAAAGCCTCCAACAAATCCAATGTATCCCAAACAGCGTGATGCCATGCATTATCCTTCGTTTATGACCCAAGGAGCACCAATGATAAATTTAGAATGATCATTTTAACTGGTCGATAAACTTGACATTTTTGCCATAAATCATCCAGAACTTTTGATTTAGAG
This sequence comes from Pugionium cornutum, assembly GCA_018901935.1. Classification (NCBI taxonomy): domain Eukaryota; kingdom Viridiplantae; phylum Streptophyta; class Magnoliopsida; order Brassicales; family Brassicaceae; genus Pugionium; species Pugionium cornutum. The sequence goes on from CM032155.1 coordinate 23,058,736, forward strand.
TTCAGACTGACACCAATCCAATGCCCACGTTATGCTAGTTCAATTTTCTATATTGTGAAAACATTTGAGATTGAAAGAGGTACGAAAAAGCCAATCTACTTCCAACTGCGTGATGCCATGAATTATACTTCATTTGTAAACATTTGGTCAATGAGCACCAATTCTCAGTTTAAAATGATGATTTTAACTAGCTAATCCACTTGACATGTCCGCATTAAATCGTCCGAATATTTTGATTTAGAGTTCAGAATTAAACAAATCCAGCACCTAAGTTAAGCTATCTCAATATTCTATATTGTGACAAAATTTAAGACTAAAATAGCTATGATAAAGCTTTCAAGTAATTCAATCTATCCCGTACTGCATGAACCCATGCATTATGCTTCATTTGTAAAACATTGCTCAATGAGCACCAAGGATCAGTTTAGAATGATGATTTTAACTAGCTGATCAATTTGACATATCCCCACTAAATCATTTTTAACATTTGATTTAAAGCTCAAAATGACATGAATCCAATGCCCACGTTAATTTAGCTCAATTTTTAATATTGTGACAACATTTGCGACTAAAAGAGTTATGAAAAAGCCTCCAGACTGCGTGATGCCATGCATTATGCTTCATTTGCAAACCTTTGCTCAATGAGCAACAATGATCAGTATAAAATGATCATTTAAACAAACTGATCAACTTGATTTGTCCGCACTAAATGGACCTTAACTTTTGATTTAGAGCTCAAAATGACATGATACCCCATGCCAACATTAATCTATCTCAATTCTCAATAGTGTTACAATATTTGAGATTGAAAGAGCTACGACAAATTCTCCAAGTAATCCAATGTATCTCAAACTGCGTAATGCCATGCATTATGCTTCATTTATAAACCTTTGCTCATTGAGCACTAATGATTAGTTTAAAATGATCAATTTAACTAGCCAATAAACTTGACATATCTTCACTAAATCATCCATAACTTTTGATTTGGAGTTCATAATGACATGAATCCAACACCCACGTTAAGTTAGCTCAATTCTATATACTTTGACAAAATTTAAGACAGAAATAGCTACCACAGAGCCTTCAAGTAATCCAATATATCCTAAACTGCGTGATGACATGCATTATGCTTCATTTATAAGCTTTACTCAAGGAGCACCAATGATTAGTTTAGAATGATCATTTTAGCTGGCCGATCAACTTGACATGTCCACACTAAATTGTTCGTAACTTTTGATTGAAACTTCACAATGACACGAATCCAACACCCACATTAAACTAGCACAATTTTTTTTATTGCTACAAAAATAAAGACCTAAATAGGTACGACAAAGCCTCCAAGTAATTCAATCTATCCCAAACTGCGCGATGCCATGCATTATGCTTCATTTGTAAACCTTTGCTCAATGAGCACTAATGATTAGTTTAGAATGATCAATTTAACTAGCTGATAAACTTGACATGTCGGCACTTAATCGTCCGTAACTTTTTATTTAGAGTTCAGAATGACATGAATCCCATACCCACGTTAAGTTAGCTCAATTCTCTATATTGTGACAAAATTCAAGACAGAAATAGCTACCACAAAGTCTTTAAGTAATCCAATATAGCCTAAAGTGCGTGATGCCATGCATTATGCTTCATTTATAAGCTTTACTCAAGGAGCACCAAAAAACGATTAGTTTAGAATGATCATTTTAACTGGCTGATCAACTTGACATGTCCACACTAAATCGTCCATAACTTTTGATTTAAAGTTCCTAAGGACACGAATCCAACGCCCACGTTAAGCTAGCTATATTTTTTATTGCTACAAAAATAAAGACCAAAATAGCTACGACAAAGCCTCCAAGTAATCCAATCAATCCCAAACTGCGTCATGCCATGCATGATGCTTCATTTCTAAACCTTTACTCAATGAGCACAAATGATTAGTTTAGAATGATCAATTTAACTAGCAAATAAACTTGACATGTTCGCACTAAATTGTCCGTAACTTTTGATGTAGGGTTCATTATGACATGAATCCAACATCCACGTTAAGCTAGATCATTTTCTATGTTGTGACAACATTTGAGAATGAAAAATCTATCACAAAGTCTCCAAGTATTCCAATTTATCCCTATCAGTGTGATGCCATGCATTATGCTTCATTTGTAAACCTTTGCTCAATGAGCACCAATGATCAGTTTAGCATGATCATTTTAACTAGCTGATCAACTTGACATGCCCACATTAAATCATCTCTACCATTTGATTTAGAACTCAAAATTACATGAATCCAATGGCCACGTTAATCTAGATCAATTTTAAATATTGTGACAACATTTTAGACTGAAAGAGATATGACAAAGCCTCCAAGTAATTAAATGTATCCCAAACTGTGTCATGGCATGCATTACGTTTCATTTATAAGCCTTTACCTAAGGAGCACCAATGATCAGTTTAGAATGATAATTTTAACTAGCCAATCAACTTTACATGCCCGCACTAAATCATCGAAACTTTTGATTGAGAATTCATAGTGACACTAATCCAACGCCCACGTTAAGTTAGCCAATTTTCTATATTGTGACAACATTTGAGAATGAAAGAGCTACCACAAAGCCTTCAAGTAATCCAATTTGTCATAAACTGCGTGATGCCATGCATTATGCTTCATTTATAAGCATTTACTCAAGGAGCAGAATGATCACTTTAGAATGATCAGTTTAGAATGATCACTCGAACTGACCGATCAACTTCAGATGTCTGCACTAAATCGTTTGTAAATTTTGATTTACAGTTCAGAATGACATGAATCCAATCCCCACGTTAAGCTAGATCAATATTTTAAATTCGGACAAAATTTAAGACCAAAATAGCTACAACAAAGCCTCCAAGTAATCCAATCTATCCAAAAAATGCAAGATGCCATACATTATGCTTCATTTATAAGCCTTTACTGAACAAGCACCAATGATAAGTTTAGATTGATCATTTTAACTGGCCGATCAATTTGATATGTCCGCACCAAATCATCTGTAACTTTTGATTTAGATATCCGAATGCCACAAATCCAATGTCCACCTTAACCTAGCTCAATTTTCACCAAAATAGCTACGACAAAGCCTCCAAGTAATTAAATCTATCATAAACTGCGTGATGCCATGCATTATTCTTCATTTATAAGCCTTTACACAAGGAGCACCAATGATCAGTTAAGAATGATCATTTTAATTGGCCGATCCACTTGACATGTACCCACTAATTATTCTGTAACTTTTTATTCAACTTTACACAAGGAGCACTAATGATCAGTTTAGAATGATCACTTTAACTACTAAACAACTTGACATGTCCGAGCTAAATGATCCGTAACTTTTGCTTTAGAGTTCAGAATGACATATATCCAACGCCCACGTTAATCTAGCTCAATTTTCAATATTGTGACAACATTTGAGACTGCAATAGCTACGACAAAGCCTCCAAGTATTCCAATCTATACCAAACTGTGTGATGCCTTGCATTATGCGTCATTTGTAAACTTTTGCTCAATGAGCACAAATGATAAGTTTGAATTATCATTTTAACTAGCTGATCAACTTGACATGTCCGCACTAAATCATCTTTAACATTTGATTTAGAGCTCAAAATGACATGAATCCAACGGTCATGTTAATCTAGCTCAATTTTCAATATTGTGATAATATTTGAGACTGAAAGAGCTATGACAAAGTCTCCAAGTTATCTAATGTACCCCAAACTGTGTGATGCCGTGCATTATGTTTCATATATAAGCCTTTACTCAAGCTGCACTAATGATCAGTTTATAATGATCACTTTAACTCACCAATCAAATTGACTTAAACGCACTAAATCGTCGCTAACTTTTCATTTAGAGTTCAACGCCCACTAATCCAATGCCCACGTTAATTTAGCTCAATTTTCTATATTTTGACAACATTTGAGACCAAAGAACTGCCACAAAGCCTCCAAGTAATCCAATCTATCAGAAAATGCGTGATGTCATGCATTATGCTTCATTTATAAGCATTTACTCAAGGAGCACTCATGATCATTTTAGAATGATCAGTTTAGAACGATCAAATTAACTAACCGATCAACTTCACATATCTGCACTAAATCGTTTGTTGCTTTTGATTTAGAGCTCAGAATAACATGAATCCAATGCCCACGTTAAGATTGCTCAATCTTCTAAATTGGGATAAGAGTTAACACCAAAATAGCTACGACAAGTTCTCCAAATAATCCAATCTATCCTAAGTTGCGTGATGTCATGCATTATGCTTCATTTATAAGCATTTAATCAAGGAGCACCAATGATCAGTTTAGAATAATCACTTTAACTGGCCGATCAACTTGACATGTCCGCAATAAATCGTCTGTAACTTTTGATTTAGAGTTCTGAATGACATGAATCCAACGCCCACGTTAAGCTAGCTCAATTTTCTATGTTTTGATAAAATTTAAGACCAAATTGCTGCAAAAAAGCCTCCAAGTAATCCAATCTATCACAAACTGCATGATGCCATGCATTATGCTTCATTTGTAAACCTTTGCTAAATGAGAACCAATGACCAGTTTAGAATGATTATTTTAACTGGCCGATCAACTTGACATGTCCGCACAGAATGCTCCATAAATTTTGATTTACATTTCAAAATGACATGAATCCAATGTCCACCTTAACCTAGCTCAATTTTCTATATTGTGATAAAATTTAAGACCGAAGTAGCTACGTCAAAGACTCCAAGTAATCCAGTCTATTCTAAACTGTGTGATGCCATGCATTATGCTTCATTTGTAGACCTTTGATCAATGAGCACCAATCATAAGTTTAATATATCAATTAAACTAGCTGATAAACTTGACATGTCTGCCCTAAATCGTCCGTAACTTTTGATTTAGAGTTTAGAATGACATGAATCTAACGCCCACGTTAATCCACCTCAATTTTTTATATGGTGACAAAATTTAAGACCGAAATAGCTCAGACAAAGCCTCCATGGAATCCAATCTATCACAAAATGCGTGATACCATGCATTATGCTTCATTTATACGCCTTTAGTCAATGAGCACCAACGATCGGCTTAGAATGATCATTTTAACTAGATCGCCAACTTGACATGTCCGCACTAAATCGTTTTTAACATTTGATTTAGAGAAAAAAATGATATGAATCTAATGCCCACATTAATATAGCTGAATTCTCTAGATTGTGACAACATTTGAGGCTGAAGGAAATACAAAAAACCCTTCGAGTAACCCAATGTATCCGAAATTTCGTGATGCCATGCATTATGCTTCATTTATAAGTCTTTAATCAATGAGAACCAATGATAAGTTTAAAATAATCATTTTAACTGGCCGATCAACTTGACATGTACGCACTAAATCGTCCGTAACTTTTGATTTATAGTTGGGAATGACATGAATCCAACGCCCACGTTAAAGTAGCTCAAGTTTCTATATTGTGACAGGAGTTGAGACTAAAAGAGCTACCGAAAAGTCTTTAACTAATCCAATTTATCCCAAACTGTGTGATGCCATTCATTATGGTTCCTTTATAAGCTTTTACTCAAGTAGCACCAATGATCAGTTTAGAATTATCATTTTAACTGGCCGATCAACTTGACATGTCCACACTAAATCGTCCATAATTTTTGATTTAGAGGTCAAAATGACACCAATGCAAAACCCACGTTAACCTGGCTAAGTTTTCCATATTGTGACAACTTTTAAGACTGAGAGATCTACCACAAAGCCTCTAAGTAATCCAATGCATCTAAAACTGCGTGATATCATGCAATATGGTTCATTTATAAGCCTTTACTCAAGGAGCACAATGATCAGTTCAGAATGATCATTTTAACTGGCCGATAAACTTGACATATCCGCACTAAATTGTCCGTAACTTTTAATTTAGAGTTCAGAATGACACGAATCCAAAGCCAACGTTAAGCTACTTCAATTTTCTATATTATGACAAAATGTTACACCGAAATAGCTACGACAAAGCCTCCAAGTAATCGAATCTATCCTATATTGTGTGATGCCATGCATTATGGGTCATTTATTAACCTTAACGCAAGGAGCACCAATGATCAGTTTAGAATAATCATTTTAACTAACCGATCAACTTGACATGTCCGCACTAAATCGTCCATAACTTTTGATTAAGATTTCAAAATCACACGATTCCAACACCCACGTTAAACTAGCTCAATTTTCTATATTGTGACAAAATTTAAGTCCAAAATAGCTACGACAAAGCCACCAAGTAATCCAATCTATGACAAAACGTAGGACCGAAATAGCTACATCAAAGCCTTCAAGTAATCCAATCCATCCCATACTGCGTTATGCCATGCATTATGCTTCATTTATAAGCCTTTACTCAAGGAGCACTAATGATCTGTTCATAATGATCATTGTAACTAGTTGATCAACTTTAAATGTCCACATTAAATCATCTTTAACTTTTGATTTAGAGCTCAAAATGACATGAATCCAACGCCGAAGTTAAGGTAGCTCAATTTTACATATAGTGACAACATTTAAGAGTGAATGGGCTATGACAAAACCTCCAAGGAATCCAATATATCCCAAACAATGTGATGTCATGCATAATGCTTCATTTATAAGCCTTCAATCAAGGAGCGCCAATGATCAGTTTAGAATGATCATTTTAACTAGCTGATCAACTTGATATATCCGCACTAAATCGTCTTTAACTTTTGATATAGAGCTCAAGATGACATGAATCCAACGCCCACGTTAAGCTTGCTCAATTTTCCATATTGTAACAACATTTTTGACTGAATGAGCTTCCACAAAGGCTTCAAGTAAACCAATCTATCCTAAACTGCGTGATGCCATGCATTATGTATCATTTATAAGCCATTACTTAAGGAGTACCAATAACTAGTTTACAATGATTATCTTAACTGGCCGTTAAACATGAGATGTCCATACTAAATCGTCTATAACTTTTGATTTAGAGTTTATAATGACACGAATTCAAAAGCGACAAATCCCACACCCACGTTAAGCTATCTCAATTTTCTATATTATGATAAAATGTAAGACCGAAATAGCTACGACAAATCCTCCAAGTAATCCAATTTATCTTGAACTGCATGAAGCCATGCATTATGCTTCATTTATAAGCCTTTACTCATGGAGCACAAATGATCAGTTTAGAATTATCTTTTTAACTATCTGATCAACTTGACATGTCCACGGTAAATCGTCTTTAACTTTTGATTTAGAGCTCAAAATGACATGAATCAAATGCCCAGGTTAAGGTAGCTCAATTTTCCATATTTTGAAAACAGTTGAGACTAGAAGAGCTACGAAAATGCCTCCAACTAATCCAATGTATCCTAAACTGCGTGATGCCATGCATTATACTTCATTATAAGCTTTTAATCAAGCAGCACCAATAATTAGTTTGGAATGATTATTTTAACTTGCCGATAAACTTAACATGTCTGCACTAATGGTCTATAACTTTATATTTAGAGCTCAAAATAACATGAATCCATCGCCCCCATTAAGATAGCTCAGGTTTCCATATTGTGACAACAGTTAAGACTGAAAGAGCTATGACAAAGCCTCCAAATAATCCAATGTATTCCAAACTACATGATGTCATGCACATTTCATTTAAAAGCCTTTAATCAAGGAACACCAATGATCAGTTTAGAATGATCATTTTAACTGGCAGATCAACTTGACATGTTCAAAATGACATGAATCTAATGCCCACGTTAAGCTAGCTTATTTCTCTATATTGTGAAATAATTTAAGACAAAAATAGCTACGACGTTGCCTCCAAGTAATCCAATGTATCCCAAATTGCGTGGTGCCATGCATTATGCTTCATTTAATCAAGGAGCACCAATGATTAGTTTAGAATGATCATTTTAACTGACTGATCAGATTGACATGTCCGCACTTAGTGTCTATAACTTTTTATTTAGAGTTCAAAATGACACGAATTCAACATTCACGTTAAGCGAGCTAAATTTTCCATAGTGTGACAACATTTAAAGATTGAAAGAGCTTCAACAAAGCCTCCACATAATCCAGTGTTTTCCAAACTACGTGATGTCATGCATTATGCTTCACTTATACGCCTTTACTCAATGAGTACCAATGATCAGTTTAGAATGATAATTTTAACTAGCTGATTAGTTTGACATCTCCGCACTAAATCGTTCGTAAATTTTGATTTAGGGTTCAGAATAATATGAATCCAACATCCAAACTAAGCTGGCTCAATTTTCTATTTTGTAAAATAATTTAAGACCGAAATATATGACATATCCTCCAATTAACCCAATGTATCCCAAACTGCGTGATGTCATGCAACATGCTTCATTAATAAGCCTATAATCAAGGAGCACTAAGGATCAGTTTAAAATGATAATTTTTAATGGCTGATCAACTTGACATGTTCGCACTAAATCGTTCGTAACTTTTGATTTAGAGTTCAAAATGACATGAATCCAACACTCACGTTAAAGTAGCTCAATTTTCTATATTGGGATAAAATTTAAGACCGAAATAGCTACGACAAAGCCTCCAAGTAATCCAAGGAGCACCAATGATCATTTTAAGTAGCTGATCAACTTGACATGTCCGCACTAAAACGTATTTAACTTTTGATTTAAATATCAAGATGACATGAGTCCAACGACCACGTAAGGCTAGCTCAATTTTCCATATTGTGACAACATTTTAGACTAAAGTAGCTACTACAAAGCCTCCAAGTAATCCAATGTATCAAAAACTGCGTGATGTCAAGCATTATGCTTCATTTATAAGCTTTTAATCAAGGAGCACCAATGATCAGTTTAGAATAACCATTTTAACTGGCCGATAAACTTGAAATGTCCACACTAAATCGTCAGTAACCTTTGATTTAGAGTTCAAAATGCCACGAATCCAATACCCACCTTAAGCTAGCTCAATAATCTATATTGTGACAAAATTTAAGATCAAAATAGCTACAACAAATCCTCCACGCACGTTCAGCTAGCTCAATTTTCCATATTGTGACGACATTTAAGATTGAAAGAGGTATGACAAACCCTCCATGTAATCCAATGTATTCCAAACTACGTGATGTCATGAATTATGTTTCATTTATAAGCCTTTAATCAAGGACACCAATGATCTGTTTAGAATGATCATTTTAACTAGCTGATCAATTTGACATGTCAGCACAAAAGTGTCTTTAACTTTTGATTTAGAGCTCAAAATGACATGATTCCAACAACCCACGTTAAGCTAGCTCAATTTTCTATATTGTGACAACATTTGAGACATAAAGAGCTGCTACAAAGCTTCCAACATTTGAGTACCAATGATCAGTTTAGAATGATCATTTTAACTGGCCGATCAACTTGACATGTATGCACTAATCAACTATAACTTTTAATATACAGTTCAGAATGACATGAATCCAACATCCACGTTAGGCTAGCTCAAATTTCTATATTGTGACAACATGTAAGACCGAAATAACTAGGACAAAGCCTTCAAGTAATCCAATGTATCCCAAACTGAGTGATGCCATACATTATGATTCATTTATAAGCCATTAATCAAGGCGAACCAATGATCAGTTTAGAATTATCATTTTACCTAGCCGATCAACTTGACATGTCCGCAATAAATCGTAATTAACTTTTGACATAGAGTTCATAACGACACGAATCCAACACCCACGTTAAGCTGGCTCAATATTCCATATGGTGGCAACATTTAAGACTGAAAGAGCTACCACAAAGCCTCCAAGTAATTCAATGTATGCGAACCGGCGTGATGCCATTCATTACGCTTCATTTATAAGCCTTCAATCAAGGAGCACCAATGATAAGTTTAGAATGATCATTTTAACTAACTGATCAACTTGACATGTCCGCACCAATTGTCTTTAACTTTAGATTTAGAGCTCAAAATGACATGAGTCCAACACCCCACGTTAAGCTAGCTCAATTTTCCATATTGTGACACAATTTGAGACTTTAAGAGCTACTACAAAGCCTCCAAGTAATCCAATATAACCTAAACTGCGTGATGCCATGCATTACGCTTCATTTATAAGCATTTACTTAGGAGCACAAATGATCAATGTAGAATGATCATTTTAACTAGCCGATTAACTGGACATGTCCGCACTAAATCGTTTGTAACTTTTTATTTAAAGTTCAGAATGACACGAATCCAACCCCCATGCTACGCTAGCTGAATTTTCGATATTGTGACAACATTTGAGACTGAAAGAGCTACGACAAAGCCTCCAAGTAATCCAATGTATCCCAAACTGCGTGATTCCATGCGTTAGGCTTCATTTATAAGCCTTCACTAAAGGAGCACCAAAGACCAGTTTTAAATGATCATTTTAACAAGCCGATAAACTTGATATGTCCGCATTAAATCGTCTTTAACTATTGATTTATAGCTCAAAATGACATGAGTCCAACTTCCACGTTAATCTAGCTCAATTTTCCATATTGTGACAACATTTGAGAGTGAAAGAGCTACTACAAAGCCTCCAAGTAATCCAATGTATCCCAAACTTCGGTCTACCATGCATTATGCTTCATTTATAAGCCGTTACTCAAGGAGCACCAATGATCAGTTTAGAATTATCATTTTAACTGGCCGATCAACTTGACATGTCTTCATTAAATCGTTTGTAACTTTTGATTTAGAGTTCAGAATGACACCAATCCAACACCAACGTTAAGCTACCTTAGTTTTCTATATTGTAACAACATTTGAGACTGAAAGAGCTACAACAAAGATTCCAAGTAATCCAATGTATCCAAAACTGGGTGATGCCATGTATTATGCTTCATTTATAAGCATTTACTCAAGTAGCACCAATGATCACTTTAGAATGATCATTTTAACTGGCCGATCAACTTGACATTTCCGCACAAAATCGTCCGTCGATTTTATTTTGAGTTCAAAATGACACAAATCCAACATCTACATTAAAATAGCTCAATATTCTATATTGTGACAAAAAGTTTAGACAAAAATAGCAACGAAAAAGCCTCCAAGTAATCCAATCTATCCCAAACTATGTGATGTCATGCATTATGCTTCATTTATAAGCCTTTACTCAAGGAGCACCAATGGTCTGTTTAGATTGATCATTTTAACTAGCTGATCGACTTGACATGTCCACACTAAATATTCTTTAACTTTTGATTTAGAGCTCAAAATAACATGAGTCCAACGCCCACATTATTCTAGCTCAATTTTCCATATTGTCACAACATTTGAGACTGAAAGAGCTTCAAAAAAGTGTGGAAGTAATCCAATGTATCTGCGTGACGCCATGCATTTTGCTTCATTTATAAGCCTTTACTCAAGGAGCACCAATGATCAGTTAGAATCATCATTTTAACTAGCGATCAACTTGACATGTCCGCACTATATCGTCTGTAACTTTTGGTTTAGAGTTCAAAATGACACGAATCCAACGCCTACGTTAAGTTAGATGAATTTTCAATATCATGACCAAATTTAAGACCAAAATAGCTAGGAAAAAGCCAAATAATCCAATCTATCCCAGAATCAGTGATGTCATGCATTATGCTTCATTTATAAGCCTTTACTCAAGGAGCACCAATGATCTGTTTAGAATGATCATTTTAACTAGCTTAATACCTTGACATGTCTGCAATAAATCGTCTTTAACTATTGATTTAGAGCTCCAAATGACAAACGTCCAACGCCTACGTTAAGCTACTTCAATTTTCCATATTCTCATATGAGTCCACCGCTCAATTGCGTTATGCCATGCATTATGCTTCATTTATAAGCCTTTACTCAAGGAGCACCATTGATCCGTTTAGAATGATCATTTTAACTAGCTGAATACCTTGACATGTCCGCACTAAATCGTCTTTAACTATTGATTTAGAGCCCTAAATGACAGAAGTCCAACTCCTACGTTAAGCTTGCTCAATTTTCCATATTGTGACATGAGTCCAACGCTTAATTTGCGTTATGCCATGCATTATGCTTCATTTATAAGCCTTTACTCAACGAGCACCATTGATCAGTTGAGAATGATCAATTTAACTAGCTGATCAACTGGACATATCCGCACTAAATCGTTCCTTACTTTTGTTTTAGAGTTTAGAGTAAAATGAATCCAACGCCCGCGTTAAGCTAGCTATGTTTTCTATATTGTGACAAGATTTAAGACCAAAGTAGCTACGAAAAAGCCTCCAAGAAATCCAATCTATCCCAAAATGCGTGATGCCATGCATTATGCTTCATTTGTAATCCTTTACTCAAGGAGCACCAATGATCAGCATAGAATGATCATTATAAGTACCCGATAAACTTGACATACCCGTACTAAATCATCCGTAACTTTTGATTTAGAGTTCAGAATGACACGAGTTTAACACCCACGTTAAGCCAGCTCAATTTTCTATATTGTGACAAAGTTTGAGATTAAAAGAGTTAAGAAAAACTCTCCAAGTAAACCAATGTATCCCAAACTGCGTGATGCCATGCATTATGCTTCATTTTAAACCTTTACTCATGGAGTACCAATGATCAGTATAGAATGATCATTTTAACATGCCGATCAACTTGACATATTGGCAGTAAATCATCCGTAACTTTGGGTTTAGATTTCAAAATGATACGAATCTAACACCCACATTAAGCTAGCTCAATCTTCTATATTGTGACAAAATTTAAGCCTGAAATATATCCAATGTATCACAAACTGCGTATGCCATGCATTATGTTTCATTATAAGCCTTTACTGAAGGAGCACCAATGATTAGTTTAGAATGATCTTTTTAACTTGTCGATAAAGTTGACATATCCTCACTAAATTGTCCGTAACTCCTGATTTAAGGTTCAAAATGACACCAATCCAACATCCATGTTAGGCTATCTCAAGTTTCCAAAATGCGTGATGCATTATGTTTCATTTATAATCTTTTACTCCATGAACATCAATGATCAATTTAGATTGATTATTTAACTAGCCAATAAACTTGACATGTCCGTAATAAATCGTCCATAACTTTTGATTTGAAGTTCAGAATGATGCAAATGCAATGCCCACATTAACCTAGATCAATTTTGTATATTTTGACAAAACTTGTGACCCAAATACTTACAAAAAGCCTCCAAGTAATCCAATCTATCCGAAACTGCGTGATACCATGCATTATGCTTCATTTTTAATCCTTTGTTCGATGGGCACCAATGATAAGTTTAGAATGAACCTTTTAACCACCCAATCAACTTGTCATGTCCGCACTAAATTGTCCATAACTTTTTATTTAAAGTTCAGAGTGACACGAATCCAATGCCCATGTAAAGCTATCTCAAGTTTCTGTATTGTGTCAAAATTTAAGACCGGAATATCTACAACAAAGTTCCCAAGTAATCCAATCTATACTGAACTTTGTGATGCAATGCAGTATTGTTCGTTTTTAAACCTTTGTTCAATGGGCACCAATGATAGGTTTAGAATGATCAATTTAACAAGCCGAGAAACTTGTAATGTCCTCAATAAATCGTCCACAACTTTTGATTTAGAGTTCAGAGGGACACGAATCTACTGCCCACATTAAGCTAGATAAATTTCTATATTGTGATAAAATTTAAGACCAAAATATCTATGACAAATGCTCCAAGTAATCCAATTTGTCCAAAACTGCGTGATGCAAGTAAACTTACCGATCACCAATGATTAGTTTAGAATGATTACTGATGGAGCACCAGTTATTAGTTTAGAATGATCGTTTTAGCTTGCCGATCAAGTTGACATGTCCGCACTAAATCGTCCGTAACTCATGATTTAAAGTTCAAAATGATACAAATCCAAAGTGATGAGGACATCAGGTCGTACTTCCAGCCAGGAGACCAGACTGGCCGACCAGGAAGCTTGCCCGAGACAGCAGGACCATCTGGCGCGCCTGCCGGACCAGACAGTACCGCCGGACCTTCGACCTATAGGACCAGACCGGTCAACATCGCCGGCGGAAAGGCCCAAGCTTCCGGCACACTTGGTGGGGACGTGAATGACACCGCCGGCCCTCCTGATGACACCGCCGACTCCGGGATCAACTTGGCCGGTCCTGAAGTCATTCCGGCCAGTACCGCACACAAGTCAGCCGAGTACACGCACACTTCCACTTCTACACAAGAAGACTCGGACCAAATGAGCTACCAGCTCCAGGACATGCACTTAGAGGAAGTATCTACACCAGTGGTACCTCCAGGAGCAATGACAAGAAGCAGATCAAGAGCACTCTTCCACAAATTCAGCTTATGGGTCGACAAGCTTCTAGAAAGCAGCTAAGGACAATGGGCCAAAAGTGCAAAAAGAGTCCAAAGGCTTCTCAACAACACAAGGAACATCAGAGACTTGGGCTTTAGTGGCAAGAGAGGTCAGGCCCAAAGATTCTTAACCCTACTCCAAGTCGAAGACTAGGAGCAAGGCGCGTGCATGCCACAAGGACGGCCACCTTCCATTTCTTGGCCGTGAGGTGAGTTAAGGTAAGTTTTCAATTCGAATATATGCCTCTTTCTGTTTTGCAGGGTAGGATCTAGTTGCTTTACATTTTGAGTCAAGAACATTTTAGGAATAGGTCCTTTTTCGGTTATACACTTTTGTATTTTTCCTTTTGTGCACTTTTGTAAACTTTCCTTTTTCTTTATTTGAGTCGACCCTAGAAGGTCAAGCTGTCGAGCATATTAATAAGGCTCCTTCCAGCATTGTAGTTCGACAACCTTTTGATTATTAATAAAGTAGAACTTTTCCCTACAAGTTTTCTCTCTAAGAATCTTGTGCGCTTAGAACCTAGTTGAGACCAGCCCTCCTAGCTCTAAGTTTGTGATTTATCACGAGGTTCATCACCCCTCGTGTGGTTCACTTCACCCTTCCATCGTTTACCAACCAGAAAACCCCTATCCAGAAGCCTAAGGTTGAGTTTCTCACCTAATCTTCTACAAACAGCCCACGCGCATACATCCTTGAATCAAGGCTTGTATCATTTTGGTATCAGAGGTTAAAGCTCCTAAACAAGGTTGTTTCTATCCTTTTTCTTGTTTTGCTTTGTGTTCTTGCATTAGTTTAAGTCGCATTCAAGAAAAATCAAAAAAATAACCTCAAACTCCAAACCGAGTGCATCTAGCCTCCTACGTGTATCACTAGGGTTTAGATTCACTTTTTGCATTGCATACACGTTTTCCTTTTTGTTTAATTCATATTTCCATTAGTTTTAAAAAGAAAACAAAAGGAAAAGAAAAGAAAATAGAAAAGATACTAAAAGAATTCGAATTGGACAGCTAGCACAAGTTGTCTAGGAAGTTTCCTTTTTTTCGAATTTCCTTTCTTTAGAATTTTCCTTTTGCATTTTTTTCAAACCACATATAAAAAGAAAACTCTCCTAATAATTTAGGAGCACCCTAATTATCTTCTTACTTTGTAGCACACCATGGGAGAAGAGAATAGAGACGCAGCTGAAGCCATGATGGCCATGTTCACCACACTCCAAACACAACTCGCATCCATAGGCGAGAGGTTGGAGCGCGTGGAGAGACCAGTAAGATTCCAGGCCATAAGTGATGAGGAAATCAGGTCGTACATCCAGCCAGGAGACCCGACTGGCCGACCAGGAAGCTTGCCCGAGACAGCAGGACCATCTGGCGCGCCTGCCGGACCAGACAGTACCGCCGGACCCTCGACCTATAGGACCAGACCGGTCAACATCGCCGGCGGAGAGGCCCAAGCTTCCGGAACACTTGGTGGGGACGTGAATGACACCGCCGGTCCCCCTGATGACACCGCCGACTCCGGGATCAACTTGGCCGGTCCTGAAGTCATTCCGGCCAGTACCGCGCACAGTCCAGCCGGTACAGGCGATCCAGCCGAGTACACGCGCACTTCCACTTGTACACAAGAGGACTCGGACCAAATGAGCTACCAGCTCGAGGACATGCACTTAGAGGAAGTCTCAACACCAGTAGTACCTCAAGGAGCAATGACAAGAAGCAGATCAAGGGCGCTCTTCCACAAATTCAGCCTATGGGTCAACAAGCTTCTAGAAGAAGATCGACTAAGGACAATGGGCCAAAAATACAAGGAAGAGTCCAAAGGCTTCTCAACAACACAAGGGACATCAGAGACTTGGGCTTTAGTGGCAAGAGAGGTCAAGGCCCAGAGATTTGTAACCCTATTCCAAGTCGAAGACTAGGAGCAAGGCGCGTGCATGCCACAAGGACGGCCACCTTCCATTTCTTGGCCGTGAGGTGAGTTAAGGTAAGTTTACATTCGAATATATGCCTCTTTCTGTTTTGCAGGGTAGGATCTAGTTGCTTTACATTTTTGAGTCAAGAACATTTTAGGAATAGGTCCTTTTTCGGTTATGCACTTTGTATCTTTTCCTTTTGTGCACTTTTGTAAACTTTCCTTTTTCTTTATTTGTGTCGACCCTAGAAGGTCAAGCTGTCGAGCATATTAATAAGGCTCCTTCCAGCATTGTAGTTCAACAACCTTTTGATTATTAATAAAGTAGAACTTTTTCCCTACAAGTTTTCTCTCTAAGAATCTTGTGCGCTTAGAACCTAGTTGAGACCAGCCCTCCTAGCTCTAAGTTTGTGATTTATCACGAGGTTCATCACCCCTCGTGTGGTTCACTTCACCCTTCCATCGTTTACCAACCAGAAAACCCCTATCCAGATGCCTAAGGTTGAGTTTCTCACCTAATCTTCTACAAACAGCCCACGCGCATACATCCTTGAATCAAGGCTTGTATCACAAAGCCCACGTTAAGCTAGCTCAATTTTCCAAACTGCGTGATGCCATGCATTATGTTTCATTTATAAGCTTTTACTCAATGAACACCAATGATCAGTTTAGAATCGTCATTTTAACTATCCAATAAATTTGATATGTCCGCACTAAATCGTTTGTACCTTTTGATTTAGAGTTCAGAATAACACAAATCCAACGCCCACGTTTCCCTAGCTCAGATTATATATTATGACAAAATTTAAGATCAAATAAGCTACGACAAAGACTCAGAGTAAACCAATCTATCCCAAATTGTGTGTTGCCATGCATTATGATTCATTTTGAAAACCTTTGTTCGATGGGCACCTATGATAAGTACCGAATGATCAATTTAACTAATAGATAATCTTGACATGTCCTCAATAAATTATCCATTTCTTTTGATTTAGAGTTCCAAGGAACACGAATCTAACACCCACGTTAAGCTAACTCAACTTTTTGTATTGTAACAAAAATTAAGAACGAAATATCTAAAATAAAGCCTCCAAGTAATCCAATCAATCCTAAACTGGGTGATGCCATTACCCTTAATTTGCAATCGTTT
The DNA here is from genome assembly GCA_018901935.1 of Pugionium cornutum. Lineage (NCBI taxonomy): Eukaryota > Viridiplantae > Streptophyta > Magnoliopsida > Brassicales > Brassicaceae > Pugionium > Pugionium cornutum. Next base: position 23,076,145 of record CM032155.1, read on the forward strand.
GCAACATGAGCACCAATGATCAGTTTAGAATGACACAAATCAACCGTCCACATTAAGATAGCTCAGTTTTCTATATTGTGACAAAATTTAATACCGAAATAGTTATGGCAAAGCTTCTAGGTAGTCCAATCAATTCCAAATTGTGTGATGCCATGCATTATGCCTAATTTGTAATACTTTGCTCAAGGAGCACCAATGATCAGTTTAGATTGATCATTTTACGTAGCCGATCAACTTGTTATGTCCGCACTAAATCATCTTTAACTTTTATTAAGAGCTCAAATGTCATGAATCCATCGCCCTCATTAAACTAGCTAAGTTTTCCATATCGTGACAACATTGAAACTGAAAGAGTTAGACAAAGCCTCAAAGAATGCAATCTATCCCAAACTGAGTAATGTCATACATCATGCTTCATTTATAAGCCTTTGCTGAAGGAGTACCAATGATCAGTTTAGAATGATCATTTTTACTAGCCGATCGACTTGTCATGTCTACACTAAATCTTCTGTAGGTAATGATTTAGAGTTCAGAGTGACAGGAATCCAACGTCCATATTAATCTAGCTCAATGTTCAATATTGTGACAAGATTGAGACTGAAAGAGCTTCCACAAAGCCTTCAAGTAATCCAATGTATCCCGAACTGTGTGATGTCATGCAATATCCTTCATTTATAAACCCTTACTACAGGAGCACCAATGATCAGTTTAGAGTGATCTTTTTAACAGGCCATTCAACTTGACATGTCGGCATTAAATCGTCTGTAACTTTTGATTTAGAGTACAGAATGACAAGAATCGAAAGTCATGTTAATCCAGTTCAATTTTCTATATTGTGACAAAATTTAAGACTAAAATAGCTACGACAAAGCCTCCAAGTAATCAAATCTATCTCAAGCTGCGTGATGTCATGAATTATGCTTTATTTGTAATGCTTTGCTCAATGAGCAACAATGATCATCTTAAAAAGATCAATTTAACTGGCTGATGAACTTGATATGTATGCACTAAATCGTCATTAACTTTTGATTTAGAGTCCCGAATCACATGAATCGAATGCCCACGTTAAGCTAGCTCAATTTACTATGTTGTGAGAACATTTGAGACTGACACAGCTACCAAAAAGCCTTCAATTAATCCAATCTATCATAAGCTGTGTGATGCAATACATTTAGCTTCATTTATAAGCCTTTACTCAAGGAGTACTAATGATCAATTTAGAACGTTCAGTTTAAAATGATTATTTTAACTGGAAAATGAATTTGAAATGTCCGCACTAAATCGTCTGTAACTTTAGAATGACACGAATCCAACATCCCGTTAAGCTGGTTCAATTATCTATACTGTTAAATAATTTTGGACCGATATAGCTAGGAAATATCCTCCAATTAACCCAATGTATCCCAAACTGCGTGATGCCATCCATTATGCCTCATTAACAATCCTATAATCAAGGAGCACTAAGGATCAGTTTAGAATGATCATGTTAAATGGATGATCAACTTGACATGTCCGCACTAAATGGTCCGTAAATTTTGAGTTAGAGTTCTGTAAGACATGAATCATACGCCCACGTTAAGCTATCTCAATTTTCTATATTGTGACAAAATTTAAGAACGAAATAGCTACGACAAAGCATCCAAGTAATCGAATCAATCACAAATTGCGTGATGCCATGCATTATGCTTCATTTTTAAGCCTTTACTCAAGGAAATTCAATGATCAGTTTAGTATGATCATTTTAACTAGCTGATAAACTTGACATGTCCGCATTAAATCGTCTTTAACTTTTGATTTAGAGATCAAAATGACATGGCTCCAACGACGACATTAACCTAGCTCAATGTTCCATATGGTGACAACTTTTAAGACGGGAAGAGCTACGAGAAAGCCTACAAGCACTCCCATGTATCCCAAACTGCGTGATGTCATGCATTATGCATCATTTATAGGCCTTTAATCAAATAGTACCAATGATCAGCTTAGAATGATAAATTTAACTAGCCGATCAACTTGATATGTCCGCACTAAATCGTCTTTAACTATTGATATAGAGCTCACGATGACTTGAATCCAACGTCCAGGTTAAGCTAACTCACTTTTCTATTTTGTTAAATGATTTAGGACCGAAATAGCTACAACAAAGCCTCGAATTAATCCAATATATCCCAAACTGCATGATGTCATGCATTATGCTTCATTTATAAGCCTTTACTGAAAGTGCACAAATGATCAGTTTAGAATGATCATTTTAACTGGCCGATCAAGTTGACATTTCCACACTAAATGGTTTGTAACTTTTGATTTAGAATGCAAGATGACATGAGTCCAACGCCCATGTTAAGCTCGCTCCATTTTCAATATTGTGACAAATTTTAAGATCAAAATAGCTATGATAAATCCTCAAAGTAATCCAATATATCTCAAACTGCATGATGCTATGCATTATGATTCATTTATACGCCTTTACTCAGTGAACACCAATGACTAGTTTAGAATGATCATTTTACCTAACTAATCGACTTGACATGCCCACACTAAATCGTATTTAACTTTTGATTTAAAGTTCAAAATAGCATAAGTCTAACCCCAACGTTAAGCTAGCTCAATATACCATATTTTGATAACACTGGAGACTGATAGAGGTATGACAAAGCCTCGATATAAACCAATTGATCCCAAACTGCGTGATGCCATGCATTATGTGTCATTTATGAGCCTTAACTCAAGGAGCACCTATGTTCAGTTTTAAATGATCATTTTAACTGGTCATTCAACTTGACATGTCCGCACTAAATCGTCTGTAACTTTTGATTTAGATTTCAAAATGACACGAATCCAACACCCACGTTAACCTAGTTCAATTTTCTATATTGTAACAAAATTTAAGATTGAAATAGCTAAGCCAAATGCTCCAAGTAATCCAATATATCCCAAATTGCGGGATTCTATGCATTATGCTTCATTTATATGTCTTTATCAATGAACACCAATGATTAGTTTAGAATGATCATTTTAACTAGACGATCAACATGACATGTCCAATACCCACATTAAGCTAGCTCAATTTTCCATATTATGAAAACATTTAAGACTTGAAAGGTACGACAAAGCCTCAAAGTAACCCAATGTATCCAAACTCGTGATGCCATGCATTATGCTTCAATTATAAGCCTTTAATCAACGAGCACTAATGATCAGTTTAAAATAATCATTTTTAACTGACTGATCAACTTGTCATGTCAGTACAAATTGTCTATAAGTTTTGATTTAGAGCTCAAAATAAACTGAGTCCATCTCCCACGTCAAGCCAGCTCAATTTTCCATATTGGAACAACATTAAAGACTCAAAGAGCTATGACAAAGCCTCCAAGCAATCCAATGTGTCACGGACTGCGTGATGCCATACATTATGTTTCATTTATAAGCCTTAAATCATGGAGCACTAATGATCAGTTTGGAGTGATCATTTTAACTAGCCGATCAAGTTGACTTGTCTGCACTAAATCGTCACTAACGTTTGGCTTAGATTTCAAAATGACACAAATCCAGCGCCCACCTTAAGTTAGCTATATTTTCTATATTGTGACACAATATAAGACGAAAATAGCTACGAAAGAGCCTCCAAATAATCCAATGTATCCCAAACTGCGTGATGCCATGCATTATGATTCATTTATAATCTTTTGCTCTACGAGCACCAATGATCAGTTTAGAAAGATCATTTTAACTAGCCAATCAAATTGACATGCCCACGTTAAATTGTCCGTAACTTTTGATTTAGAGATTAAAATGACATGAATCCAACGCCCACATTAAACTAGCTAAATTTTCCATATTCTAACAACATTTAAGACTAGAAGAGCTACGACAAAGTCTCCAAGTAATGCAATGTATCCCAAACTACATGATGACATGGATTATGCTTCATATATAAGCCATTTATTATGGAGCACCAATGATCAGTTTAGAATGATCATTTTAACTGGCCGATCAAGTGGACATTTTCGTACTAAATGGTTTGTAACTTTTGATTTAGAGTGCAAAATGACATGAGTCCAACGCCCATGTTAAGCTTGCTCCATTTTCTATATTGTGACAAATTTTAAGATCAAAATAGCTATGATAAATCCTCAAACTAATCCAATATATCTCAAACTGCATGATCCTATGCGTAATGATTCATTTATACACCTAACACCAATGAACACCAATGACTAGTTTAGAATGATCATTTTACCTAACTAATCAACTTGATACGCTCTCACTAAATCGTATTTGACTTTTGATTTAAAGTTCAAAATAACATGAGTCTAACCCCAACATTAAGCAATCTCAATTTTCCATATTTTGATAACACTAGAGACTGATAGAGGTACGACAAAGCCTCCATATAATCCAATTGATCCCAAACTACGTGATGCCATGCATTATGTGTCATTTATGAGCCTTTACTCAAAGAGCACCAACGGTCAGTTTAAAATGATCATTTTAACTGGTCGATCAACTTGACATGTCCGCACTAAATAGTCTGTAACTTTTGATTTAGATTTCAAAATGACACGAATCCAACACCAACGTTAACCAAGTTCAATTTTCTATATTGTGACAAAATTTAGGATTGAAATAGCTAAGCCAAATGCTCCAAGTAAACCAATATATCCCAAATTGCGTGATTCTATGCATTATGCTTCAATTATATGCCTTTATCAATGAACACCAATGATTAGTTTAGAATGATCATTTTAACTAGACGATCAACATGACATGTCCAACACCCACATTAAGCTAGCTCAATTTTCCATATTATGAAAACATTTAAGACTTGAAAGGTACGACAAAGCCTCCAAGTAACCCAATGTATCCAAACTCGTGATGCCATGCATTATGCTTCATTTATAAGCCTTTAATCAACGAGCACTGATGATCAGTTTAAAATAATCATTTTAACTGACTGATCAACTTGACATGTCAGTACTAATCGTCTATAAGTTTTGATTTAGAGCTCAAAATAAAATGAGTCAATCTCCCACATTAAGCCAGCTCAATTTTCCATATTGGGAGAACATTTACGACTCAAAGAGCTATGACAAAGCCTCCAAGAAATCCAATGTGTCACATAATGCGTGATGTCATACATTATGTTTCATTTATAAGCCTTAAATCAAGGAGCACTAATGATCAGTTTAGAATGATTATATTAACTAGCCAATCAAGTTGACTTGTCTGCACTAAATCGTCACTAACATTTGGCTTAGATTTCAAAATTACACAAATCCAACGCCCACGTTAATTTAGCTCAATTTTCTATATTGTGACACAATATAAGACCAAAATAGCTACAAAAAAGCCTCCAAATAATCTAATGTATCCCAAATTGCGTGATGCCATGCATTATGATTCATTTATAATCTTTTGCTCTACGAGCACCAATGATCAGTTTAGAAAGATCATTTTAACTAGCCAATCAACTTGACATGTCCACGTTAAATTGTCCTTTACTGTTGATTTAGAGATCAAAATGACATGAATCCAACGCCCACATTAAACTAGCTAAATTTTCCGTATTGTAACAACATTTAAGACTAGAAGAGCTACGACAAAGTCTTCAAGTAATGCAATGTATCCCAAACTACATGATGACATGGATTATGCTTCATTTATAAGCCGTTAATTATGGAGCACCAATGATCAGTTTAGAACGATCATTTTAACTGGCCGATCAAGTTGACATTTTTGTACTAAATGGTTTGTAACTTGTGATTTAGAGTGCAAAATGACATGAGTCCAACGCCCATGTTAAGCTTGCTCCATTTTCTATATTGTGACAAATTTTAAGATCAAAATAGCTATGATAAATCCTCAAACTAATCCAATATATCTCAAACTGCATGATGCTATGCATTATGATTCATTTATACGCCTGTGCTCAGTGAGCACCAATGACTAGTTTAGAATGATCATTTTACCTAACTAATCAACTTGATACACTCTCACTAAATCTTCTTTAACTTTTGATTTAAAGTTCAAAATAACATGAGTCTACCCCCCACATTAAGCTAGCTCAATTTTCCATATTTTGATAACACTAGAGACTGACAGAGCTACGACAAATCCTCTATATAATCCAATTTGTCCCAAACTGCGTGATGCCATGCATTATGTGTCATTTATGAGCCTTTACTCAAAGAGCACCAACGGTCAGTTTAAAATGATCACCAACGATCACCATATTTAAGCTAGCTAAATTGTCCATGTTGTAACAACATTTATGACTAGAAGAGCTACGACAAATTCTCCAAGTAATGCAATGTATCCCAAACTGTGTGGTGACATGGATTATGCTTCATTTATAAGCCTTTAATTATGGAGCACCAATGATCAGTTTAGAATGATCATTTTAACTGGGCAATCAACTTGACAGTCCACACTAATCGTCTATAACTTTTGATTTCGAGTTCATAATAACATGAATCCATCTCCCACGTTAAGAGCTCAATTTTCAATACTGTGAAAACATTTAAGACTAAAAGAGCTATGACAAAATCTCCAAATAATCCAATGTATCACAAACTGCGTGATGCCATGCATTATGTTTCATTTATAAGCATTTAATCAAGGAGCACCAATGATCAGTTTAGAATGATCATTTTAACCAGCTTATCAACTTGAAATGTCTGCACTAAATCATCTATTACATTTGATTTAGACCTCAAAATTACATGAATCCAACACCCACATTAAGCTACCTCAATTTTCCATATTGTGACAATATTTAGAACTGAATGAGCTACGACAAATCCTCCAAATAATCCAATGTATTCCAAACTCCATGATACCATGCATAATTCTTCATTTTTAAGCCATTAATCAAGGAGCACCAATGATCAGTTTAATATGATCATTTTAACTGGCCGATCAACTTGACATGTCTGCACTAAGCATTTATAACTTTTTATTTAGAGTTCCGATCAATACGAATCCAACACTCACGTTACGCTAGCTCAATTTTCTATATCTTAACATAATTGAAGACAAAAATAGCTACGACAAAGCCTTGAAATAATCCAATCTATCCCAAACTGCGTGATTCCATGCATTACGCTTCATTTATAAGCATTTACTCTAGGAGCATCAATGATCAGTTTAGAATGATCGTTTTAGCTTGCCGATCAATTTGACATATCCGCACTAAATCGTCCGTAACTCATGATTTAAAGTTCAAAATGACACGAATCCAACGACCACGTTAAGCTAGCTCAATTTTCCAAACAGCATGATGCCACGCATTATGTTTCATTTATAAGCTTTTACTCAATGAGCACCAATGATCAGTTTAGAATGGTCATTTTAACTATCCAATAAACTTCATATGTCCGCACTAAATCATCTGTAACTTTTGATTTAGAGTTCAGAATAACCCAAATCCAACACCCACGTTTCCCAAGCTCAATTTCTTTATTATGACAAATTTTAAGATCAAATAAGATACGACAAAGACTCAGAGTAATCCAATCTATCCCAAATTGTGTGTTGCCATGCATTATAATTCATTTTGAAAACCATTGTTCGATGGGAACCAATGATAAGTTCCGAATGATCAATTTAACTACCCGATAATCCTGACATGTCCTCAATAAATTATCCATTACTTTTGATTTAGAGTTCCGAGGGACACGAATCTAACACCCACGTTAAGCTAGCTCAACTTTCTATATTGTGACAAAAATTAAGAACGAAATGTCTAAAATAAAGCCTCCAAGTAATCCAATCAATCCTAAACTGGGTGATGCTTGTACCCTTCATTTCCAATCCTTTGCAACATGAGCACCAATGATCAGTTTAGAATGACACAAATCAACCTTCCACATTAAGATAGCTCAATTTTCTATATTGTGACAAAATTTAATACCAAAATTGTTATGGCAAAGCCTCTAGGTAGTCCAATCAATTCCAAATTTTGTGATGCCATGCATTATGCCTAATTTGTAATACTTTGCTCAAGGAGCACCAATGATCAGTTTAGATTAATCATTTTACGTAGCCGATCAACTTGTTATGTCCACACTAAATCATCTTTAACTTTTCTTAAGAGCTCAAATGTCATGAATCCATCGCCGTCATTAAACTAGCTCAATTTTCCTTAACGTGACAACATTGAAACTGAAAGAGTTAGACAAAGCCTCAAAGAATGCAATCTATCCCAAACTGAGTAATGTCATACATCATGCTTCATTTATAAGCCTTTGCTGAAGGAGTACCAATGATCAGTTTAGAATGATCATTTTAACTAGCCGGTCGACTTGTCATGTCTGCACTAAATTGTAGGTTATGATTTAGAGTTCAGAGTGGCAGGAATACAACGCCGACATTATTCTAGCTCAGTGTTCACTATTGTGACAAGATTTGAGACTGAAAGAGCTTCCACAAAGCCTTCAAGTAATCCAATGCATCGCGAACTGTTTGATGTCATGCAATATCCTTCATTTATAAACCCTTACTACAAGAGCACCAATGATTAGTTTAAAATGATCATTTTAACAGGCCGATCAACTTGACATGTCTGCATTAAATCGTCTGTAACTTTTTATTTAGAGTTCAGAATGACACGAATCGAAAGCCACGTTAATCCAGTTCAATTTTATATATTGTGACAAAATTTAAGACTAAAATAGCTACGAAAAAGCCTCCAAGTAATCGAATCTATCTCAAACTGCGTGATGTCATGAATGCTTCATTTGTAATGCTTTGCTCAATGAGCAACAATGATCATCTTAGAAAGATCAATTTAACTGACCGATGAACTTGATATGTATGCACTTAATCGTCATTAACTTTTGATTTAGAGTCCAGAATCACACGAATTGAACGCCCACGTTAAGCTAGCTCAATTTACTATGTTGTGACAACATTTGAGACTAACACAGCTACCATAAAGCCTTCAAGTAATCCAATCTATCATAAGCTATGTGATGCCATGCATTTAGCTTCATTTAGAATCTATCATAAGCCTTTACTCAAGGAGTACTAATGATCAATTTAGAACGATCAGTTTAAAATGATTACTTTAACTGGCGAATGAACTTGAAATATCTGCACTAAATCTTCTGTAACTTTAGAATGACACGAATCCAACATCCACGTTAAGCTGGCTCAATTATCTATACTGTTAAATAATTTAGGACCGAAATATCTAGGACATATCCTCCAATTAACCCAATGTATCCCAAACTGTGTGATGCCATGCATTATGCCTCATTAACAATCCTATAATCAAGGAGCACTAATGATCAGTTTAGCATGATCATGTTAAATGGACGATCAACTTGACATGTCCGCACTAAATGGTCCGTAAATTTTGATTTAGAGTTCAGTATGACATGAATCATACGCCCACGTTAAGGTAGCTCAATTTTCTATATTGTAACAAAATTTAAGTACGGAATAGCTACAACAAAGCATACAAGTAATCCAATCAATCACAAACTGCGTGATGCCATGCATTATGCTTCATTTTTAAGCCTTTAGTCAAAGAAAACCAATGATCAGTTTGGTATGATCATTTTAACTAGCTGATCAACTTGACTTGACCGTAGTAAATCGTATTTAACTATTGATATAGAGCTCAAGATGACTTGGATCCAACGTCCACGTTATGCTAGCTCACTTTTCTATATTGTGACATGATTTAGGACCGAAATAGCTACAACAAAGCCTTGAATTAATCCAATATATCCCAAACTGTATGATGTCATGCATTATGATTTATTATAAGCCTTTACTGAAAGTGCACAAATGATCAATTTAGAATGATCATTTTAACTGGCTGATCAAGTTGACATTTCCGCACTAAATGGTCTGTAACTTTGATTTAGAGTGCAGAATGACATGAGTCCAACGCCCATGTTAAGCTCGCTCCATTTTCGATATTGTGACAAATTTTAAGATCGAAATAGCTATGATAAATCCTCAAAGTAATCCAATATATCTCAAACTGCATGATGCTATGCATTATGATTTATTTATACACCTTTACTCAGTGAGAATCAATGACTAGTTTAGAATGATCATTTTACCTAACTAATCGACTTGACATGCCCACACTAAATTGTCTTTAACTATTGATTTAAAGTTCAAAGTAACATGAGTCTAACCCCCACGTTAAGCTAGCTCAATTTTCCATATTTTGATAACACTAGAGACTAACAGAGCTACGACAAAGCCTCCATATAATCCAATTTATCCCAAACTGCGTGATACCATGCATTATGTGTCATTTATGACCCTTTACTCAAGGAGCACCAATGATCAGTTTTAAATGATCATTTTAACTGGTCGATCAACTTGACATGTCCGCACTAAATCGTCTGTAACTTTTGATTTAGATTTCAAAATGACACGAATCCGACACACACGTTAAGCTAGTTCAATTTTCTATATTGTGACAAAATTTAAGATTGAAATAGCTAAGCCAAATGCTCCAAGTAATCCAATATATCCCAAACTGCGTGATTCTATGCATTATGCTTCATTTATATGCCTTTATCAATGAACACCAATGATTAGTTTAGAATGATCATTTTAACTAGACGGTCAACATGACATGTCCAACACCCACATTAAGCTAGCTCAATTTTCCGTATGAAAACATTTAAGACTTGAAAGGTACGACAAAGCCTCCAAGTAACCCAATGAATCCAAACTCGTGATGTCATGCATTATGCTTCATTTATAAGCCTTTAATCAACAACATTGATGATCAGTTTAAAAAAATCATTTTAACTGACTGATCAACTTGACATGTCAGTACTAATTGTCTATAAGTTTTGATTTAGAGCTCAAAATAAAATGAATCCATCTCCCACATTAAGCCAGCTCAATTTTCCATATTGGAACAACATTTAAGACTCAAAGAGTTATGACAAAGCCTCCAAGCAATCCAATGTGTCACAAACTGCGTGATGCCATACATTTTGTTTCATTTATAAGCCTTAAATCAAGGAGCACTAATGATCAGTTTAGAATGATCATTTTAACTAGCCGATCAACTTGACATGTATGCACTAAATCGTCACTAACTTTTGGCTTAGATTTCAAAATGACACAAATCCAACGCCCACATTAAGTTAGCTCAATTTTCTATATTGTGACACAATATAAGACCAAAATAGCTACGAAAAAGCCTCCAAATAATCTAGTGTATCCCAAACTGTGTGATGCCATGCATTATGATTCATTTATAATCCTTTGCTCTACGATCACCAATAATAAGTTTTGAAAGATCATTTTAACTAGCCGATCAACTTGACATGTCCACGTTAAATTGTCCTTAACTTTTGATTTGGAGATCAAAATGACATGAATCCAACGCCCACATTAAGCTAGCTAAAATTTCCATATTGTAACAACATTTAAGACTAGAAGAGCTACGACAAAGTGTCCAAGTAAAGCAATGTATCCCAAACTGTGTGATGACATGGATTATGCTTCATTTATAAGCCTTTAATTATGGAGCACCAATGATCAGTTTAGAATGATCATTCTAACTGGCCAATCAACTTGACAGTCCACACTAATCGTCTATAACTTTTGATTTCGAGCTCATAATAACATGAATCCATCTCCCACGTTAAGAGATCAATTTTCCATATTGTGAGAAAATTTAAGACTAAAAGAGCTATGACAAATGCTCCAAATAATCCAATGTATCACAAATTGCGTGATGCCATGCATTATGTTTCATTTATTAGCCTTTAATCAAGGAGCACCAATGATCATTTTAACCAGTTGATCAACTTGAAATGTCTCCACTAAATCGTCTATTACTTTTGATTTATAGCTCAAAACTACATGAATCCAACACCCACATTAAGCTACCTCAATTTTCCATATTTCTACAATATTTAGGACTGAATGAGCTACAACAAATCCTCCAAATAATCCAATGTATTCCAAACTGCGTGATGCCATGCATAATTCTTCATTTTTAAGCCATTAATCAAGGAGCACCAATGATCAATTTAATATGATCATTTTAACTGGCCGATCAATTTGACATGTCTACACTAAGCATCTATAACTTTTGATTTAGAGTTCAGATCAACACGAATCCAACACTCACATTAAGCTAGCTCAATTTTCTATATCTTGACATAATTGAAGACAAAAATAGCTACGACAAAGCCTCTAAATAATCCAATCTATCCCAAACTGCGTGATTCCATGCATTACGCTTCATTTATAAGCATTTCCTCAAGGAGCATCAATGATCAGTTTAGAACGAGCGTTTAGCTTGCCAATCAAGTTGGCATGTCCGCACTAAATCGTCCGTAACTCATGATTTAAAGTTCAAAATGACACGAATCCAACGCCCATATTTTGCTAGCTCAATTTTCCAAACTGCGTGATGCCATGCATTATGTTTCATTTATAAGCTTTTACTCAATGAGCACCAATGATCAGTTTAGAATGGTCATTTTAACTATCCAATAAACTTGATATGTCCGCACTAAATCGTCTGTAACTTTTGATTTAGAGTTCAGAATAACACAAATCCAACGCCCACGTTTCCCTAGCTCAATTTCTATATTATGACAAAATTTAAGATCAAATAAGCTACGACAAAGACTCAGAGTAATCCAATCTATCCCGAATTGTGTGTTGCCATGCCTTATGATTCATTTTGAAAACCTTTGTTTGATGGGCACCAATGATAAGTTGAATGATCAGTTTAACTAACCGATGATCTTGACATGTCCTCAATAAATTATCCATTACTTTTGATTTAGAGTTCCGAGGGACACGAATCTAACACCCACGTTAAGCTTTCTCAACTTTCTATATTGCGACAAAAATTAAGAACGAAATATCTAAAATAAAGCCTCCAAGTAATCCAATCAATCCCAAACTATGTGATGCCATTACCCTTCATTTGTAATACTTTGCAACATGAGCACCAATGATCAGTTTAGAATGACACAAATCAACCGTTCACGTTAAGCTAGCTCAATTTTCTATATTGTGACAAAATTTAATGCCGAAATAGTTATGGCAAAGCCTCTAGGTAGTCCAATCAATTCCAAATTGCGTGATACCATGCATTATGCCTAATTTGTAATACTTTGCTCAATGAGCACCAGTGATCAGTTTGGATTGATCATTTTACCTAACCTATCAACTTGTTATGTCCGCACTAAATCATCTTTAACTTTTATTTAGAGCTCAAATGTCATGAATCCATCGCCCATATTAAACTTGCTCAATTTTCCATACCGTGACAACATTGAAACTGAAAGAGCAAGACAAAGCCTCAAAGAATGCAATCTATCCCAAACTGAGTAATGGCATGCATTATGCTTCATTTATATGCCTTTACTGAAGGAGTACCAACGATCAGTTTAGAATGATCATTTTAACTAGCCGATCGAATTTTCATGTCTGCACTAAATCTTTTGTAGGTTATGATTTAGAGTTCAGAGTGACGGGAATCAACCGCCCACATTAATCTAGCACAATGTTCAATATTGTGACAAGATTTGAGACTGAAAGAGCTTCCACAAAGCCTTCAAGTAATCCAATGCATCCCGAACTGTGTGATGTCATGCAATATCCTTCAATTATAAACCCTTACTACAGGAGCACCAATGATCAGTTTAAAATGATCATTTTAACAGGCCGATCAACTTGACATGTCTGCATTAAATCGTCTGTAACTTTTGATTTAGAGTTTAGAATGACACGAATCGAAAGCCACGTTAATCCAGTTCAATTTTCTATATTGTGACAAAATTTAAGACTAAAATAGCTACGACAAAGCCTCCAAGTAATCGAATATATCTCAAACTGCATGATGTAATGAATTATGCTTTATTTGTAATGCTTTGCTCAATGAGCAACAATGATCATCTTAGAAAGATCAATTTAACTGGCCGATGAACTTCATATGTATGCACTAAATCGTCATTAACTTTTGATTTAGAGTCCAGAATCACACGAATCGAACGCCCACGTTAAGCTAGCTCAATTTACTATGTTGTGACAACATTTGAGACTGACACAGCTACCATAAAGCCTTCAAGTAATCCAATCTATCATAAGCTGCGTTATGCCATGCATTTAGCTTCATTTATAAGCCTTTACTCAAGGAGTACTAATGATCAATTTAGAACGATCAGTTTAAAATGATTATTTTAACTGGCTAATGAACTTGAATTGTCCGCGCTAAATCTTCTGTAACTTTAGAATGACACGAATCCAACATCCACGTTAAGCTAGCTCAATTATCTATACTGTTAAATAATTTAAGACCAAAATAGCTAGGACATATCCTCCAATTAACCCAATGTATCCCAAACTGCGTGATGCCATGCATTATGCCTCATTAACAATCCTATAATCAAGGAGCACTAAGGATCAGTTTAGAATGATCATGTTAAATGGCCGATCAACTTGATATGTCCGCACTAAATGGTCTGTAAATTTTGATTTAGAGTTTAGTATGACATGAATCATACGTCCACGTTAAGCTAGCTTAATTTTCTATATTGTGACAAAATTTAAGAACGAAATAGCTACGACAAAGCATCCAAGTAATCCAATCAATCACAAACTGCGTGACGCCATCCATTATGCTTCATTTTTAAGCCTTTACTCAAGGAAAACCAATGATAAGTTTAGTATGATCATTTTAACTAGCTGATCAACTTGACATGTCTGCATTAAATCGTCTTTAACTTTTGATTTAGAGATCAAAATGACATGGATCCAATGACAACGTTAACCTAGCTCAATGTTCCATATTGTGACAACATTTAAGACAGAAAGAGCTACAAGAAAGTCTACAAGCACTCCCATGTATCCCAAACTGCGTGATGTCATGCATTATGCATAATTTATAGGCCTTTAATAAAATAGTACCAATGATAAATTTAACTAGCAGATCAACTTGACATGTCCGCACTAAATCGTCTTTAACTATTGATATAGAGCTCAAGATGACTTGAATCCAATGTCCACGTTAAGCTAGCTCACCTTTCTATATTGTGACATGATTTAGGACCGAAATAGCTACAACAAAGCCTCAAATTAATCCAATTTATCCAAACTGCATGATGTCATGCATTATGCTTCATGATCAGTTTAGAATGATCATTTTAACTGGCTGATCAAGTTAACATTTCCGCACTAAATGGTTTGTAACTTTTGATTTAGAGTGCAGAATGACATGAGTCCAACGCCCATGTTAAGCTCGCTCCATTTTCTATCTCAAACTGCATGATGCTATGCATTATGATTCATTTATACGCCTTTATTCAGTGAGCACCAATGACTACTTTGGAATGATCATTTTACCTAACTAATCGACTTGACATGCCCGCACTAAATCATTTTTAACTTTTGATTTAAAGTTCAAAATAACATGAGTCTAACCCCCACGTTAAGATACCTCAATTTTCCATATTTTGATAACACTGGAGACTGTCAAAGCCTCCATATAATCCAATTTATCCCAAACTGCGTGATGCCATGCATTATGTCTCATTTATGAGCCTTTACTCAAGGAGCACCAATGATCAGTTTTAAATGATCATTTTAACTGGTCGATCAACTTGACATGTCCGCACTAAATCGTCTGTAACTTTTGATTTAGATTTCAAAAAGACACGAATCCAACACCCACGTTAACCTAGTTCAATTTTCTACATTTTGACAAAATTTAAGATTGAAATAGCTAACCAAATGCTCCAAGTAATCCAATATATCCCAAACTGCGTGATTCTATGCATTATGCTTCATTTAAATGCCTTTATCAATGAACACCAATGATTAGTTTAGAATGATCATTTTAACTAGACGATCAACATGAAATGTCCAACACCCACATTAAGCTAGCTCAATTTTCCATATTATGAAAAGACTTAAGACTTGAAAGGTACGACAAAGCCTCCAAGTAAACCAATGTATCCAAACTCGTGATGCCATGCATTATGCTTCATTTATAAGCCTTTAATCAAGGAGCACTGATGATCAGTCTAGAATAATCATTTTAATTTACTGACCAACTTGACATGTCAGTAGTAATCGTCTATATGTTTTGATTTAGAGCTCAAAATAAAATGAGTCCATCTCCCATGTTCTGCCAGCTCAATTTTCCATATTGGAACAACATTTAAGACTCAAAGAGCTATGACAAAGCCTCCAAGCAATCCAATGTGTCACAAACTGCGTGATGCCGTACATTATGTTTCATTTATAAGCCTTAAATAAAGGAGCACTAATGATCAGTTTAGATTGATCATTTTAACTAGCCGATCACCTTGACATGTCTGCACTAAATCGTCACTAACTTTTAGCTTAGATTTCAAAATGACACAAATCCAACGCCCACGTTAAGTCAGCTCAATTTTCTATAATGTGACACAAAATAAGACCAAAATAGCTACGTAAAAGCCTCCAAATATTCCAATGTATCCCTAACTGCGTGATGTCATGCATTATGATTTATTTATAATTCTTTGCTCTACGAGCACCAATGACCAGTTTAGAAAGATCATTTTAACTAGCCGATCAACTTGACATGTCCACGTTAAATTGTCCTTAACTTTTGATTTCGAGATCAAAATGACATGAATCCAACGCCCACATTAAGCTAGCTAAATTTTCCATATTGTAGCAACATTTAAGACTAGAAGAGCTACAAAAAAGTCTCCAAGTAATGCAATGTATCCAAACTGCGTGATGACATGGATTATGCTTCATTTATAAGCTTTAATTATGCAGCACCAATGATCAGTTTAGAATGATCATTTTAACTGGCCGATCAAGTTGACATTTCTGCACTCAATGGTTTGTAACTTTTGATTTAGAGTGCAAAATGACCTTAGTCCAACGCCCATGTTAAGCTTGCTCCATTTTGTATATTGTGACAAATTTTAAGATCGAAATAGCTATGATCAACTTGATATGTCCGCACTAAATTGTCGTTATCTTTCGATTTATAGTTGAGAAGGACGGGAATCCAACGCTCACACTAAGGTGGCTAAATTTCTATATTGTGATAAAATTTAAGACCAAAATAGATACAACAAAGCCTTCAAGTAATATAATCTATCCCAAACTATGTGATGTCATGCATTATGCTTCATTTGTAAGTCTTTACTCAAGGAGCACCAATGGTCAATTTAGAATGATCATTTTAACTAGCTGATCAAGTTGACATGACTACAGTAGATCATCTTTAACTTTATATTTAGAGGTCAAGAGGACATGAGTGCATATTAACAAAACAATTGACACTGAAAGAGCTACTACAAAGCGTCGAAGAAATCCAAAGTTTCCCAAAATGAGTGATGCCATGCACTATACTTCATTTAAAAGCCTTTACTTAAGGAGCCCCAATGACCAGTTTAGAATGATCATTTTAACTCGCCGATCAACTTGACATGTCCACAATAAATTGTCTATTACTATTAAATTAGAGTTCAGAATGACACGAATCCAACGCCCACGTTAAGCTAACTCAGTTTCCTATGTTGTGACAAAATTAAAGACAAGGATTTCTATAAAAAAGCATATGCCAAACTGTGTGATGCCATGCATTATCCTTCATTTATAAGACTTTACTAAAGGAGCACCGATGATCAGTTTATAATGATTATTTTAACTAGCTAATCAACTTGACATATCTGCACTAGATCGTCTTTAACTTTTTATTTAGAACTCAAGATGACATGAATCCAATGGCCACATTAACCTAGCTCAATTTTCTATATTGTGAAAACATTTGAAATTGAAAAAGCTAGACAAAGCATCAATATCATGCAATCTATCCAAAAACTACGTGATAACGTGCATAATGCTTCTTTTATAAGCCTTTACTCAAGGAGGAATAATTACCAGTTTAGAGTCATCATTTTAACTGGCCGATCAACTTGACATGTTTGCCCTAAATTATCCATAAATTTTAATTTAGAAGTCAAAATGATACGATTCCAACACCCAAGTTAAGCTAACTCAAATTATTACATAATTTAAGACGAAAATAGCTATGATAAAGCCTCCAAGTAATCCAATATATCCCAAAACTGTGTGATGCCATTCATTATGCTTCACTTATAAGCCTGAACTCAAGACGCACCAATGACCAGTTTAGAATGATCATTTTAATGGCCCGATCAACTTGACATGTCCACACTAAATCGTCCGTAACTTGTGATTTAGAGTTCAAAATAACTCGATTCTAACACCCACATTAAGCTTATATATTTTGGCAAAATTTAGGACCAAAATAGCTATGAAAAAACCTCCAAATATTCCAATATATCCCAAACTGTGTGATGGCATGCATTATGCTTCATATATAAGCCTTTACTCTCTGAGCACCAATGATCAGTTTAGAATGATCATTTTAACTAGCTGACAACCTTGACATGTCCGCACTAAATCATCTTTAACTTTTTATTTAGAGCTCAAGACCACATGAATCCAACGCCCACGTTAAGCTAGCTCAATTATCCATATTGTGAAAACATCTTAGATTGAAAGAGTTAGACAAAGCATCAAAGTAATGCAATCTATCAAAAATTGTGTGATGCCATACATTATGATTCTTTTATAAGCCTTTACTGAAGGAGCAACAATGAACAGTTTGGAATGATCATTTTAACAGGGCGATCAACTTGACATGTCTGCCTTAAATCTTCTGAACTTGTGATTTAGAGTTCAAAATGACATGAATCCAACACCCACGTTAAGCTAGCTCAATTTTCTATATTGTGACAAAATTTAAGACCGAAATAGCTACGACAAAGCCTCCAAGTAGTCCAATCTATCCTAAACTGTGTGATGCCATGCATTATGCTTCATTTATAAGCCTTTACTCAATGAGCACCAATGATCAGTTTAGAATGATCATTTTAACTAGCTGATCAACTTGACATGTCCGCACTAAATCGTCTTTAACTTTTTTACTTAGAGCTTAAGATGACATGAATCCAACGTCCACATTAAGATAGCTCAATTTTCCATATTGTGAAACAATTGAGACTCAAGAGCTAGACAAAGCCTTAAAGTAATGTAATCTATCCAAAACTGCGTGATGCCATTCATTCTGCTTCATTTATAAGCCTTTACTCCAGGGGGTACCAATGATCAGTTTAGAATGATGATTTTAACTTGTCGATCAGCTTGATATGTCCGCACTAAATCGTCCATAATTTTTTATTTAGAGTTCAGAATGACACGAATCCAACGCTGACACTAATCTTACTCAATTTTCTATATTGTGACAAAATTTAAGATTGAAATAGCTACGACAATGCCTCAAAGTAATCCAATTTATCCAAAACTGCATCATGACATGCTTTATGCTTCATTTATTAGCCTTTACTCAAGGACCACCAATGATCATTTTAACTAGCTCATCAACTTGACGTGTACGCACTAAATCGTCTTTAACTTTTTATTTAAAGCTCAAGATAACACAAATCCAACACCCACATTAAGCTAGCTCAAATTTCCATATAGTGAAAACATTTGAGACTGAAAGAGCTAGACACAGCATCGAAGTAATACAATCTATCCAAAACTGGATGGTGCCAGGTATTATGCTTCTTTTATAAGCCTTTACTCAAAGAGCATTAATGACCAGTTTAGAATGATCATATTAACTGGCCGATCAACTTGACATGTCCGTACCAATTCGTCCGTAACTTTTGCTGTAGAGTTCAAAATGACAGGAATCCAACACCCACGTTAAGCTAGCTCAATTTTCTATATTGTGACATAATTTAAGACCGAAGTAGCTAGGACAAAGCCTCCAAATAATCCAATCTATCCCAAACAGTGTGATGCCATGGATTATCCTTCGTTTATAAGCCTTTACTCAAGGACCACCAATGATAAGTTTAGGATGATCATTTTAACTAGCTGATTAACTTGACATATCGCACTAAATCATCTTTCACTTTTTATTTAGAGCTCAAGATGACATGAATCCAACGCGCATGTTAAGCTAGCTCAATTTTCCATATTGTGAAAACATTTGAGATTTAAAAGAGCTAGACAAAGCACCAAAGTAATACAATTTATCCCGAAATGTGTGATGACATGCATTGTGCTTCATTTATAAGCCTTTACTCAAGGAGCAATAATGACTAGTTTAGAATGATCATTTTAACTAGCGAATCAACTTGATATGTCTGCACTAAATCGTCCGTAACTTGTGATTTAGAGTTCAAAATGACGTGAATCCAACACTGCGGTAGCTATGAAAAAGCCTCCAAATAATTCAATCTATCCCAAACTGCGTGATGCCATCCATTATGCTTAATTTATAGGTATTTACTCAAGGAGCACCAATGATCAGTTTGGAATGACCATTTTAACTATCTGATCTACTTGACATGTCTGCACTAAATTGTCTTTAAATTTTTATTTAGGGCTCAGTATGATATGAATCCAACGTCCACGTTAACCTAGCTCAATTTTCAATATTGTGACAATAATAGAGACTCAAAGAGATAGACACAGCCTCAGAGTAATGCAATCTATCCAAAACTGTGGGATGCCCTGCATTCTGCTTCATTTATAATCGTTTACTCAAGGGACACCAATGATCAGTTTAGAATGATCATTTCCCGATCAGCTTAACATGTCCGCACTAGATCGTTCGTAAATTTTAATTGAGAATTCAGAATTACACGAATCTAATGCCCATGTTTCGCTAACTCAATTTTCTATATTGTGACAAAATTTAAGACCGAAATAGCTACACCAAAGCCTCCAAGTAATCCAATTTATCCCAAACTGGGTAATGCCATGCATTATGCTTAATTTATATGCCTTTACTCAAGGAGCACTAAAGATCAGTTTAGATTGAACATTTTAACTTCTAATCAACTTGACATGTCCGCACTAAATCATCTTTAACTTTTTTATTTAGAGCTCAATATGACATGAATCCAATGCCAACATTAAGCTAGCAAAATTTTGCATATTCTGACATTAATTAAGACTGGAAGAGCTAAACAAAGCATCAAAGTATTGCAATCTATCCAAAACTGCGTGATGCCATGCATTATGATTCTTTTATAAGCCTTTACTCAAGGAGCACCAATTACCAGTTTAAAATGATCATTTTAACTGGCCGATCAACTTGACATTCCCGATTAGAATGATCATTTTACTTGGCCTATCAACTTGACATATATGCACTAAATTATCCATAACTTTTGATTCAGAGTTCAAAATGACATGAATCCAACACCCACGTAAAGCTAGCTCAGTTTTCTATATTGTGACAAAATATAAGACCAAAATAAATAGATGACAAAGCCGCCAAGTAATCCAATATATCCCAAACTTCATGATGCCATGCATTATGCTTCATTTATAGGCCTTTACTCAAGGAGCACCAATGATCAGTTTAGAATGATCATTTCAACTTGCTGATTAACTTGACATATCCGCAATAAATCATCTTTCAATTTTTATTTAGAGCTCAAGATGACATGAATTCAACACCCATGTTAACCTAGCTCAATTTTCCATATTCTGAAAACATTTGAAGTTGAAAGAGCTAGACAAAGCAGCAAAGTAATGCAATCTATCCAAAACAGTGTGATGCCATGCATTATGTTTCTTTTATAAACCTTTACTCAAGTATCACCAATGACCAGTTTAGAATGATCATTTAACTGGCCTATCAACTTGACATTTCTGCTCTAAATCGTTAGTAACCTTTAATTTAGAGTTCAGAATGACACGTATCCAATGCCAACGTTAAGCAAACTCAATTTTCTATATTGCGACAAAATTTAGGACCGAAATAGCTATGACAATGCCTCCACGTAATCCAATGTATCCTAAACTGCGTGATGCAATGCATTATGCTTCTTTTGTAAACCTTTGCTCAATGAGCAGCAATGATTAGTTTAGAATGATCAATTAAACTAGGCGATAAACTTGAGATGTGCATACTAAATCAACCATAACTTTTGATTTTGAGTTCAGAATAAAACGAATCCAACACCCCCAAAAAAGCTAGCTCACTTTTCTATGTTGTGATAAAAATTAAGACCGAAATAGATACGACAAAGCCTCCAACTAATCCAATTTATCCCAAACTGCGTGATGCCATGCATTATGCATTACTCAATGAGCACCAATGATTATTTTAGAATGATCTACTTAACTAGCGGATAAACAAGACATGTCCGCCCTAAATCATCCCTAACTTTTGATTTGGAGTTCATAATGACTTGAATCCAACAATGCCAACGTTAAGTTAACTCAATTTTCTATAATGTGACAAAAATATAAGACCGAAATAGCTACAACAAAGCCTCCAAGTAATCCAAAGTATCCCAAATGCGTGATGCCATGCATTATGCTTCATTTATAAGCCTTTAATAAAGGACCACCAAAATGACGTGTACTCACTAAAGCGTCCGTAGCTTTTGATCTAGTGTTCAGAATGAAACAATCCAACGCCCACATTAAGTTAGCTCAATTTTCGACATTGTGACATTATTTGAGACTGAAAGAGCTACCAGAAAGCCTTCAAGTCATCAAATCTATCCCGAACTGCGTGATGCCATACATTATGCTTCATTTATAAGCCTTTACTCGAAGAGCACTAATCATCAGGTTAGAATGATCAGTTTATAATAATCACTTTAACGGGCCGATCAACTTGACATGTATTATGCAATGCATTATGCTTCATTTATACGTCTTTATCATTTGATTAGAGATGAAAATAACACGAATCCAACATCCACGTTAATCTAGCTCAAGTTTCAATATACTGACAACATTTGAGACATAAAGACCTACGAAAAAAGCCTCTAACTAATCGAATCTATCCCAAATTGTGTGATGCCATGCATTATGCTTCATTTGTAAACCTTTGCTGAATGAGCACCAAGGATCAGTTTAGAAAGATCATCTTAACTAGCAGATCAACTTGACATGTCCACACTAGATCGTATTTAATATTTGACATACAACTCAAAAGGCCATGAATCCAACGCCCACGTTGAGATGTACGCACTAAATCATCTTGTCATTTGATTAGAGCTCAACATGATAAGAATCCAACGCCCACGTTAGTTTAGCTCAATTTTCAATATTGTGACAACATTTGAAACCAAAATAGCTACGAGAAAGCCTCCAAGTAATCCAATGCATCCCAAACTGCGTGATGCCAGACATTATGCTTCATTTGTAAACCTTTGCTCAATGAGCACCAATGATCAATTTAGAATCATCATTTTAAATAGATGATAAACTTGACATGTCTGTCGTAAATCGTCCGTAACTTTTGATTTAGAGTTTAGAATGACATGAATCCAATGCCCACGATATGCTTGCTCAATTTTCTATATTGTGATAAAAGTTATCACCGAAATAGCCACAAAAATGCCTACAAGTAATCCAATGTATTCCAAACTGTGTGATGTCATGCATTGCGCTTCATTTATAAGCGTTTACTGAAGGAGCACCAATGATCACTTTGGAATGATCATTTTAACTGGCCAATCAACTTGACATGTCTGCACAAAATCGTCCGTAACTTTTGATTTAGTATTCAGAATGACAAAACTCCAATGCCTATGTTAAGCTAGATCAATTTTCTATATTGTGACAAAAGTTGAGGCTAAAAGAGCTGCAAAAAAGCCATCAAGTAATCAAATCTATCCTGAATTGCGTGATGACATGCATTATGCTTCATTTTTAACCTTTACTCAAGGAGCATTAATGATCTGAATGGTCAGTTTAACTGGCCGATCAACTTGACATGTCAGCACTAAATTGTTCTTAACTTTTAAGTTAGAGTTCAGCATGACACGTATCTAACGCTCACGTTCAGCTAGCTCAATTTAAGACCAAAATAGCTACGACAAAGCCTACAAGTAATCCAATCTATCCCAAATTGCGTGATGACATGCACGTCTTTACTCAATGAGCATCAATGATTAGTTTAGGATGATCATTTACACTAACTGATCAACTTGACAAGTCTGCACTAAATCGTCTTTAATATTTGATTTAGAGCTCGAAATGAAATGAATCCAACGCCCACCTTAATCTAGCTCAATTTTCAAAATTGTGACAACATTTGAGACTGAAAGAGCTACGACAAAGACTCCAAGTAAGCCAATGTATCCTACAGTATGTGATGCCATGCATTACACTTCATTTATAAGCCTTTACACCATGAGCACCAATGATCAGTTTTGAATGATCAGTTTAGAATGATCACTTTCACTAGCCGATCAACTTAACATGTCAGCACTAAATTGTCTGTAACTTTTGATTTAGAGTTGAGAATCACGAATCCAACACCCACATTAAGCTAGCTCAATATTCTATATTGTGACAAAATTTAAGAACGAAATAGCTACGACAAATCCTCCAAGTAATGCATTCTGTCCCAAATTGTGTGATGCCATGCATTATGCTTCATTGATACGCCTCTACTCAATGAGCACCAATGATAAGTTTAGAACGATCATTTTAAGTAGCTCATCAACTTGATATGTCCGCACTGAATTATCTTTAGCATTTGATTTAAGCTAAAATGAATCCATTACCCACATTAATCGAGCTCAATTTTCTATATTGTGATAAAATTCGAGACTGAAAGAGCTACGACAAAGCCTCCAAGTAATCCAATGTATACCAAACTGCAGGATGACATGCATTATGCTTCATTTGTAAACCTTTGCTCAATGAGAACCACTGATCAGTTTAGAATGATCAATTTAACTAAGTGATAAACTTGACATGTCCGCACTAAATCATCCATGTTTTCTGATTTAGAGTTCAGAATGACACGTATTGAACGCCCACGTTAAGCTAGCTCAATATTCTATATTGTGAAAAATTTAACACCAAAATAGCTATGACAAAGCCTCCAAGTAATCCACTCTATCCCAAAGTGTGTGATGCCATGCATTATGCTTTATTTGTAAACCTTTGCTTATCGAGCACCAATGATCAGTTTAGAAAGATCATTTTAACCAGCTGATCAACTTGGCATGTCCGCACTAAATCGTCTTTACATTTGATTTAGAACTCAAAATGATATGAATCCAACTTCCACTTTAATCTATCTCAATTTTTAATATTGTGACAAAATTTGAGATTGAAAGAGCTACAACAAAGCCTCCAAGCAATCCAATGTATCCCAAACTGCGGGATGCTATGCATTATGCTTCATTTGTAAACCTTTGCTCAAAAAGCACCAATGATCAGTTTAGAATGATCAATTTAACTAGCCAATAAACTTGACATTTCCGCACTAAATCAACTGTAACTTTTGATTTAGAGTTCAGAATCACACGAATCCAACGCCGACATCAAGCTAGCTTAATATTCTATATTGTGAAAAAATTTAACACCGAAATGGCTACGACAAGAACTTCAAATAATTTAATCTATCTCAAACTGTGTGATACCACACATTATGCTTCATTTGTAAACCTTTGCTCAATGCGGACCATTTATCACTTTAGAATGATCAATTTAACTAGATGATAAACTTGACATGTCAGCACTAAATCGTCCGTTACATTTCATTTAGAGTTCAGAATGACATGAATCCAATGCCCACATTAAGCTACCTCAATTTTCTATATTGTGATAAAATTTAAGACCGAAATAGCTACACCAAAGCCTTCAAGTAATCCAATATATCACAAACTGTGTGATGCCATACATTATGCTTCATTTATTAGCCTTTACTCAACGAGCACCAATGATCAGTTTAGAATGATCAGTTTAGAATAATCATTTTAACTAGCCTATTGACTTAATATATCAGCACATAATTGTCTGTAACTTTTGATTTAGTGTAACTGTTTGTAACTTTTGTTTTTATATTGTGACAACATTTGTGTCTGAAATGGCTACGACAAAGCTTCCAAGTAAACCACTCTATCCCAAACTGCGTGATGAAATGCATTATGCTTCATTTATAAGCTTTTACTCAAGGAGCACCAAAGATTAGTTTAGAATGATCATTTTAACTGGCCGATCAACTTGACATGTTTGAACTAAATCAACTGTAACTCATTATTTAGAGTTCAGAATGACATGAATCCAACGCACACGTTAAAGTAGCTAAGTTTTCTATATTTTGACAAAATTAAAGACCGAAATAGCTACGGCAAAGCCTCGTAGTAATCCAATCTATCCCGAAATGTGTGATGTCATGCATTATGCTTCATTTATAAGTCTTTAGCGAAGGAGCGCCAATGATTAATTTATAATGATCATTTTAATTGGCTGATCAACTTGATATGTGCTCACAAAATCGTCTATCATTGTTGATTTAGAGTTCATAATGGTACGAATCAACCGCCCACGTTATACTAGCTCAATTTTCTATATTGCGAAAACATTTGAGACTGAAAGAGTTTGCCTCCAAGTAATCCAATGTATCCCAACTGCTTGATGCCATGCATTATGTTTCATTTATAAGACTTTATTCAAGGAGTAACAATGATCAGTTTAGAATTTTCATTTTAACAGGACGATTAACTTGACACATCAGTACTAAATCGTCTGTTACTTTTGATTTAGACTTCAGAATGACACGAATCCAACGTACACGTTAACCTAGCTCATTTTTCAATATTGTGACAAAATTGGAGACTGAAAGGGCTACGATAAAGCCTCTAAGTAAACCTATGTATCCCAAACTACGTGATGCCATGCATTATGCTTCACTTATAAGCGTTTACTGAAGGAGCACCAATGACCAGTTTAGAATGATCATTTTAACTGGTTAATAAAGTTGACATGTCCACACTAAATCGTCCGTAGCTTTTTACCAAGATTGTAAAATGACACGAATCCAATGACCACGTTAAGCTAGCTCAGTTTTCTATATTGTGACAAAATTTAAGACCGAAATAGCTACAATAAAGCTTCCAAGTAATCCAATCTATCCCAAACTGTGTGATGCCATGCATTATGCTTCATTTATAATCCTTGAGTCAAGCAGCACCAATGCTCAGTTTAGAATAATCATTTTAACTAGGTGATCAACTTGACATGTCTGTACTAAATCGTCTATAACTTTTGATCTAGAGCTCAAAACGGTACAAATCCAACGCCCACATTAAACTAGCTCAATTTTCTATATTGTGACAACATTTGAGATTGAAAGAGCTACGTCAAAGCCTCCAAGTAATCCAATGTATCCTGAACTGCGTGATGCCATGCGTTATGCTTCATTTATAAGACATACTCAAGTAGCACCAACGATCGCTTTAGAATGATCATTTTAACGGGATGATAAGCTTGAAACGTCCGCAATAAATTGTATGTAACTTTTGATTTAGAGGTACGAATTACATGAATCCAACGTCCACGTTAACCTAACTCAATTTTCTATATCGTGAAAACGTTTGAAACTAAAAGAGCTATGGTAAAGCTTCCAATAATCCAATGTATCCCAATCTGCATGATCCCATGCAATATGCTTCATTTATAAGCCTTTACTCAAGGAGCACAATGATTAGTTTAGAATAATCATTTCAACTAGCCGATCAACCTGACATGTCCGCTGTAAATCGTCTTTTACTTTTGATGTTGAGCTCTAACTAACATGAGTCCAATGCCAACATTAAGCTACCACAAATTTCCATACTGTGACAACATTTGAGTCTAAAAGAGCTACTATAAAGCTTCCAAGTAATCCAATGTATCCCAAACTACGTGATGCCACGCATTATGCTTCATTTCTAAACTTTTCTTTAAGGAGCACCAAAGATCTGTGTAGAATGATCATTTTAAGTGGACGATCAACTGGGTACATAATGACACGAATCAAACGCCCATGTTAAACTAGCTAAATTTCTATATTGTGACAACATTTGAGACTAAAAAAACTAAAACAAAACCTCCAAGTAATCCAATGTATCCCAGAGTGTGTGATGCCATGCCTTATGCTTCATTTATAAGCCTTTACTCAAGGAGCTCCAATAATCAGTTTGGAATGCTCATTTTAACAGGACGATTAACTTGACTTGTCTGCACTAAATCGTCCGTAACTATTGATTTAGAGTTCAGACGGACATGAATCCAACGCCCACGTTAAGCTTGCTCAATTTTCTATATTGTGACAAAATTTAAGACCGAAATAGCTATGGAAAAGCCTCCAAGTCATCCAATCTATCCCAAAACTGTGTGATGTCATGCATTATGCTTCATTTATAAACCTTTAGTCAAGGAGCAACAATGATCAGTTTACAATGCTCCTCTTAACTAGCTGATCAACTTGACATGTCTGTACTAACTCGTCTTTAACTTTTGATTTAGAGCTTTAAATGACAAAAATCCAATGCCCACGTTAAACTACCTCAATTTTCTATATTGGGACAACATTTGAGACTGAAGAGCTACGACAAAGCCTCCAAGTAATCCAATGTATCCCAAACAGCGTGATGCCATGCATTATGTTTCATTTATAAGCCATTACTTAAGGAGCACCAATGATCAATTTAGAATTATCATTTTAACCGGACGATCAACTTGACACGTCCGCACTAAATCTTCTGTAACTCTTTATTTAGACTTCAAAACGACATGAAACCAACATTCACGTTAACTTAGTTCAATTTTTCTGTATTGTGACAACATTTGAGATTGAAAGAGCTACGGCAAAGCTTCCAATAATCCAATGTATTCAAAACAGCGTGATGCCATTCATTATGCTTTATTTATAAGCCTTTACTCAATGAGCACAATGATCAGTTTAAAATGAACTAAATCATATTTAACTTTTGATTTAGAGCTCTAAATGACATGAGTCCAACGCCCACATTTAGCTACCTCAATTTTCCACACTTGAAAACATTTGAGTATAAAAGAGCTACTACAAATCCGCCAAGTAATCCAATGTATCCCAAACTATGTGATGCCACACGTTATGCTTCATTTATAAGCTTTTACTCAAGGAGCACCAATGATCAGTGTAGAGTTATCATTTTAACAGGACGAACAACTTGAGATGACTGCACAAAATTGTCCGTAACTGTTGATTTAGGGTACATATTGACACGAATCAAATGCCCACGTTAAACTAGCTCAATTTTCTATATTCTCACAACATTTAAGACTGAAGGAGGTACGACAAAACCTCCAAATAACTCATTGTATCCCAGACTGTGTGATGTCATGCCTTATGTTTCATTTATAAGGATTTAATCAAGATGCTCCAACTTGACATGTCCGCACAAAATCGTCCGTAACTGTTGATTTAGAGTTCAGAACGACACGAATCCAACACTTACGTTAAGCTTGCTCGACAAAATTTAAGACCAAAATAGCTACGGCAACGCCTCCAAGTAATCCAATCTATCCCAAACTGCGTGATGCCATGCATTATGCTTCATTTGTAAACCAATGATCAGTTTAGAACAATCATTTTAACTAGCTGATCAACTTGACATGTCCGCACAAAATCTTCAGTAGCTATTGATTTAGAGTTCAGAATGACACGAATCCAATGCCCACGTTAAACTAAGTCAATTTTCCATATTGTGACAACATTTGAGAATGAAAGAGCTACGACAAAGGCTTCAAGTAATCCAATGTATCCCAAACTGCTTGATGCCATGCATCATTCTTCACCAATGTATCCCAAACTGCTTGTACGCTCTATATCGTCTATAACTTTTGTTTAGAGTTCAGAATGACACGAATCCAACTTCCACAATAACCTAGCTCAATTTTCTATATTGTGACAACATTTGAGACTGAAAGAGCTACGACAAGCCATCCAAGTAAGCGAATGTTTCCAAAACTGTGTTTTGCCATGCATTATGCTTCATTTTTAAGCCTTTACTCAAGAGCACCAATGATCAGTTTAGAATGTTCATTTTAACTGGTCGATAAAATTGACATGTCTGCACTAAATCATCCGTAACTTTTTTTTTAGAGTTGAAAGTTAGACGAATCAAACGACCACGTTAAGCTAGCTCAATGTTTTATATTGTGACAAAAGTTGAGACTGAAAGAGCTATAGCAAGGCTTCCAATAATCCAATGTATCCCAAACTGTGTGATGCCATGCATTCTGCTTCGTTTATAAGCCTTTTGTCAAAGATCACCAAAGATCAGTTTAGAATGATCATTTTTACTAGCTGATCAACTTAACATTTATGCAGGAAATCGTTTTTAACTTTTGATTTAGAGCTCCAAATGACATGAGTCCAATGACCACGTTAAAATAGCTAAATTTTCTATATTGTGTCTGGTTGATAAACTTTACCTGTATGGACTAAATTGTCTGTAACTTTTGATTCAGAATTCAGATTCAAACAAATCTAACGCCCACGTTAATCTAGCTTAATTTTAAATATTGTGACATCATTTGAGATTGAAAAACTATCACAAAGCTTTCAAGTAATATAATCTATGCCGAACTGCGTGATGCCATGCATTATGGTTTATTTGTAAAGTGTTCTTCAATGAGCAACAATGATCAGTTTAGAATGATCACTTTAACTAGCTGATCAACTAGACAAGTCTGCACTAAATCGTCTTTAAAATTTGATTTAGAGATGAAAACGTCATGGATTCAACGGCCCCATTAATCTAGCTCAATTTTCAATATTGTGATAAAATTTGAGACTAAAGAGCTATGAGAAAGCCTCCAAATAATCCAATTCATCCCAAACTGCGTGATGCCATGCATTATGCTTCATTTATACGCCTTTATTCAATGTGCACCAATGATCAGTTTAGAATGATCAATTTAACTAGCCGATAAACTTGACATGTCTGCACTAAATCGCTTGTAACTTTATTTAGAGTTCAGAATGACATCAATCCAACGCCCATGTTAAGATATCTCATTTTTCTACATTATGACAAAATTTAAAACCAAAATAGCTACGACAAAACCTCGAAGTAATCCATTCTATCCAAAAATATGTGATACCATGCATTATGCTTCATTTGTAAACCTTTGCTCAATGAGCACGAATGTTTAGTTTAGAATAATCATTTTAACTAGCTGATTAACTTCATATGTCCGCACTAAATCGTCTTTACCAGTTGATTTAGAGCTCAAAATGACTTGAATCTAATACCCACGTTAATCTAACTCAATTTTCAATATTGTGACAACATTTAAAACTCAAAGAGATACGACAAAGCCTCCAAGTAATCCAATGTATCCCAAACTTCGTGATGCCATGCATTATGATTCATTTATAAGCCTTTACTCAAGGAGCACAATTCATTAGTTTAGAATTACCATTTTAACTGGCCGATAAACTTGACATGTATGCACAAAATTTTCCGTAACTTTTGATTTAAAGTTCTGAATGAAACTAATCCAACGCCCACGTTAAGCTAGTTCAGTTTTTGATATAATGATTAAATTTAAGACTAAAATAGCTACGACAAAGCCTCCAAGTAATCCAATCTATCCAAAACTACGTGATGCCATGCATTATGCTTCATTTGTTAACCTTTGCTCAATGAGCACCAATGATCAGTTTAGAATGATCAATTTAACTAGCCCATAAACTTCACATGTCCGCACTAAATCTTCCGTAACTTTGGATTTAGAGTTCAGAATGATATGAATCCAATGCCCACATTAGGGTAGCTCAAATTTCTATATTGTGATAAAGGTTAAGGCAGAAAAGCTATGCCAAAGCCTCTTAGTAAAAGTTTAGAATGATCATTTTAACTAGCTGATCAACTTGACATGTCCACACTAAATCGTCTTTATAATTTGATTTATAGTTCAAAATGACAGGACTCCAACGGCAACATTAATCTAGCTCAATTTTCAATATTTTGACAACATTTCAGACTGAAAGAGGTACGACAAAACCTCTAAGTAATCCAATGTATCCCAAACTGCGTGATGCCATGCATTATGCTTCATTTGTAAACCTTTCCTCAATGAGCACCAAT
The DNA here is from genome assembly GCA_018901935.1 of Pugionium cornutum. Classification (NCBI taxonomy): domain Eukaryota; kingdom Viridiplantae; phylum Streptophyta; class Magnoliopsida; order Brassicales; family Brassicaceae; genus Pugionium; species Pugionium cornutum. Next base: position 23,108,091 of record CM032155.1, read on the forward strand.
GATTAGTTTAAAATGATCATTTTAACTAGCTGATCAACTTGAAATGTCCACACTAAATCGTCTTCAACAATTGATTTCGAGCTGAAAATGACATGAATCTAACGCCCAGGTTAATCTACCTTAATTTTCAATATTGTGACAACATTGGAGAGTCAAAGAGCTACAAAAAGCCTTCAATTAATCCAATGTATCCCAAACTGCGCATCAACTTGACATGTCCACACTAAATTGTCAGTAACTTTTGATATAGAGTTGGAATGATCATTTTAACTAGAAGATCAACTTTACTTGTCCGTACTAAATCAACTTTAACAATTGATTTAGAGCTCAAAATGACATGAGCCCAACGCCTACGTTACCCTAATTTTCAGTATTGTGACAACATTTCAGAATGAAAGACCTACGACAAAACATCCAAGTAATCCAATGTATTCCAAACTGCGTGATGTCATGCATTATGCTTCATTCATAAGCATTCACTCAAGGAGCACCTATGATCAGTTTAGAATTATCATTTTAGCTGGCCGATCAACTTGACACACTAAATTGTCCGTAACTTTTGATTTAGAGTTGGGAATGACACGAATCCAATGTCCACGTTAAGCTAGATCAGTTTTCTGTATTGTGATTAAATTTAAACCCGAAATAGCTACGAAAAAGCCTCCAAATAATCCAATGTATCCCAAACTGCGTGATGTCATGCATTATGCTTCATTTATAAGCATTTACTCAAGCAGGACCTATGATCAGTTTTGAATTATCATTTTTTAGCTGGCCGATCAACTTGACACACTAACTTGTCTGTAACTTTTGATTTAGAGTTTGGAATGACATGAATCCAATGCCCACGTTAAGCTAGCTCAGTTTTCTGTATTGTGATTAAATTCAAGCCCGAAATATCTAGGACAAAGCCTCCAAGTAATCGAATCTATCACAAACTCCGTGATGACACGCATTATGATTCATTTGTAAACCTTTGCTCAATAAGATCCAATGAACAGTTTAGAATGATCATTTTAACTAGCAGATCAACTAGACATATACGTAGTAAATCGTCTTTAACAATTGATTTAGAGCTCAAAATGATATGAATCCAACGCCCACGTTAATCTACCTCAATTTTTAATATTGTGAAAATATTTGAGACTCAAAGAGCTACGACCAAGCCTCCAAGTAATCCATCGTATCCCAAACTGCATGATGCCATGCATTATGCTTCATTTATAGGCCTTAACTTAAGGAGCACAATTGATTAGTTTAGAATTATCATTTTAACTGGTCAATCAACTTAACATGTCGGAACTAAATTGTCCGTAACTTTTGATACAAAGTTCTGAATGACACAAATCCAACGTTCACGTTAAGCTAGTTCAGTTTTCTATATTGTGATTAAAGACCGAAATAGCTTCAAAAAAACCTCCAAGTAATCCGTTCTATCCCAAACTGCATGATGCCATTCATTATGCTTCATTTGTAAACCTTTGCTCAATGAGCAGCAATGATCAGTTTAGAATGATCAATTTAACTAGCCAATAAACTTGACATGTCCGCATAAAATCGTCCGTGACTATGGATGTAGAGTTCAGAATGACATGAATCCAATGCGCATGTTAATCTATCTCAATTTTCAATATTGTGACAACATTTGAGATTGAAAGACCTACGAAAAATCCTCCAAGTAATCCAATGTATCCCAAACTGTGTGATGCCATGCATTATGTTTCATTTATAAGCATTTACTCAAGGAGCACCTATGATTAGTTTACAATTATCATTTTAGATGGCCGATCAACTTTACATGTCCATACTCAATCGTCCCTAACTTTTGATTTAGGGTTCACGATGACACGAATCCAATGACCACGTTGGGCTAGTTCAGTTTTCTATATTGTGATTACATTTAAGATCGGAATAGCTACGACAAAGCCTCCATGTAATCCAATCTATCCCAAACTTCTTGATGCCATGCATTATGCTTCATTTCTAAACCATTAATCAATGAGCACCAATGATCAGTTTATAATGAAAAATTTAACTAGCCAATAAACTTGACATGTCCGGAAAAGTCGCCCGTAACTTTGGAAGTAGAGTTCATAATGACATGTATCCAATGTGCATGTTAATCTACCTCAATTTTCAATATTGTTACAACATTTTACACTCAAAGACCTATGACAAAGCCGCCATGTAATCCAATGTATATCAAACTACGTGATGCCATTCACTATGCTTCATTTATAAGCATTTACTCAAGGAGCAACTATGATCAGTTTAGAATTATCATTTTAGCTGGCAGATCAACTTGACATGTCGGTACTAAATCATCCGTATCTTTTGATTTAGCGTTCAAAATGACATGAATCCAATGTCCACATTAAGCTAGTTCAATTTTCTATATTGTGATTAAATTTAAGACCAAAATAGCTACGACAAAGCCTCTAAGTAATTTAATCTATCCCAAACTACGTGATGCCATGTATTATGCTTCATTTGTAGACCTTTGGTCAATGAGAACCAATGATCAGTTTAGAATGTTCAATTTAAGTAGCCTATAAACTTGACATGTCCGCACTAAATCGTCCGTAACTTTTGATGTAGAGTTCAGAATGACATGATGCCCACGATAATCTACCTAAATTTTCAATATTGTGACAACATTTTAGACTCAAAAACCTGCGACAAAGCCTCCATGTAATCCAATGTATATCAAACTACGTGATGCCATGCATTATGTTTCATTTATAAGCATTTACTCAAGGAGCACCTATGATCAGTTCAGAATTATCATTTTAGCTGGAAAATCAACTTGACATATCCGCACTAAATCGTCCGGAACTTTTGATTAAGGGTTCAAAATGATATGAATCCAATGCCGACGTTAAGCTAGTTCAGTTTTCTATATTGTGATTAAATTTAAGACCGAAATAGCAACGACAAAACCTCCAAGTAATTCAATCTATCCCAAACTGCATGATGCCATGCATTATGCTTCATTTGTAAACCTTTTCTCAATGAGCACCATTGATCAGTTTAGAATGAACAATTTAATTAGCCAATAGACTTGACATGTCCGCACAAAATCGTCCGTAACTTTGGATGTAGAGTTCAGAATGACACGAATCCAATGCGCACGTTAATCTACCTCAATTTTAAATATTGTGACAACATTTGAGACTCCAATAGCTATAACAAAGCCTCCAAGTATCCAATGTATCCCAAACTGCGTGATTCCATGCATTATACTTCATTTATAAGCATTTACTCAATGAGCACATATGATAAATTTAAAAATATCATTTTAGCTGGCAGATCAACTTGAAAAGTCCGCACTAAATCATTTGTAACTTTTGATTTAGGGTTCGAAATGACATGAATCTAATGCCCACGTTAACCTAATTCAGTTTATGTATTGTGATTAAATTTAAGACCGAAATAGCTTCGACAAAGCATCTAAGTAATTTAATCTAGCCCAAACTGCGTGATGCCATGCATTATGCTTCATTTTTCAACCTTTGCTCAATGAGCAACAATGATCAGTTTAGAATGTTCAATTTAACTAGCCGATAAACTTGACATGTCCGAACTAAATCGTCTGTAACTTTTGATGTAGAGTTCAGAATGACATGATGCTCAATGAGCAAAAATGATCAGTTTAGAATGTTCAATTTAACTAGCCGATAAAATTGACATGTCCGAACTAAATCGTCTGTAACTTTTGATGTAGAGTTCAGAATGACATGATGCCCACGTTAATATACCTCAATTTTCAATACTGTGACAACATTTGAGTCTAAAAGAGCTACTATAAAGCTTCCAAGTAATCCAATGTATCCCAAACTACGTGATGCCACGCATTATGCTTCATTTCTAAACTTTTCTTTAAGGAGCACCAAAGATCTGTGTAGAATGATCATTTTAAGTGGACGATCAACTGGGTACATAATGACACAAATCAAACGCCCATGTTAAACTAGCTAAATTTCTATATTGTGACAACATTTGAGACTAAAAAAACTAAAACAAAACCTCCAAGTAATCCAATGTATCCCAGAGTGTGTGATGCCATGCCTTATGCTTCATTTATAAGCCTTTACTCAAGGAGCTCCAATAATCAGTTTGGAATGCTCATTTTAACAGGACGATTAACTTGACTTGTCTGCACTAAATCGTCTGTAACTATTGATTTAGAGTTCAGAAGGACATGAATCCAACGCCCATGTTAAGCTTGCTCAATTTTCTATATTGTGACAAAATTTAAGACCAAAATAGCTATGGCAAAGCCTCCAAGTCATCCAATCTATCCCAAAACTGTGTGATGTCATGCATTATGCTTCATTTATAAGCCTTTAGTCAAGGAGCAACAATGATCAGTTTACAATGCTCATCTTAACTAGCTGATCAACTTGACATGTCTGTACTAACTCATCTTTAACTTTTGATTTAGAGCTTTAAATGACAAAAATCCAATGCCCACGTTAAACTACCTCAATTTTCTATATTGGGACAACATTTGAGACTGAAGAGCTACGACAAAGCCTCCAAGTAATCCAATGTATCCCAAACAGCGTGATGCCATGCATTATGTTTCATTTATAAGCGATTACTTAAGGAGCACCAATGATCAATTTAGAATTATCATTTTAACCGGACGATCAACTTGACACGTCCGCACTAAATCTTCTGTAACTCTTTATTTAGACTTCAAAACGACATGAAACCAACATTCACGTTAACTTAGTTCAATTTTTCTGTATTGTGACAACATTTGAGATTGAAAGAGCTACGGCAAAGCTTCCAATAATCCAATGTATTCAAAACAGCGTGATGCCATTCATTATGCTTTATTTATAAGCCTTTACTCAATGAGCACAATGATCAGTTTAAAATGAACTAAATCATATTTAACTTTTGATTTAGAGCTCTAAATGACATGAGTCCAACGCCCACATTTAGCTACCTCAATTTTCCACACTTGAAAACATTTGAGTATAAAAGAGCTACTACAAATCCGCCAAGTAATCCAATGTATCCCAAACTATGTGATGCCACACGTTATGCTTCATTTATAAGCTTTTACTCAAGGAGCACCAATGATCAGTGTAGAGTTATCATTTTAACAGGATGAACAACTTGAGATGACCGCACAAAATTGTCCGTAACTGTTGATTTAGGGTACATATTGACACGAATCAAATGCCCACGTTAAACTAGCTCAATTTTCTATATTCTCACAACATTTAAGACTGAAAGAGGTACGACAAAACCTCCAAATAACTCATTGTATCCCAGACTGTGTGATGTCATGCCTTATGTTTCATTTATAAGGATTTAATCAAGATGCTCCAACTTGACATGTCCGCACAAAATCGTCCGTAACTGTTGATTTAGAGTTCAGAACGACACGAATCCAACACTTACGTTAAGCTTGCTCGACAAAATTTAAGACCAAAATAGCTACGGCAAAGCCTCCAAGTAATCCAATCTATCCCAAACTGCGTGATGCCATGCATTATGCTTCATTTGTAAACCAATGATCAGTTTAGAACAATCATTTTAACTAGCTGATCAACTTGACATGTCCGCACAAAATCTTCAGTAGCTGTTGATTTAGAGTTCAGAATGACACGAATCCAATGCCCACGTTAAACTAAGTCAATTTTCCATATTGTGACAACATTTGAGAATGAAAGAGCTACGACAAAGGCTTCAAGTAATCCAATGTATCCCAAACTGCTTGATGCCATGCATCATTCTTCACCAATGTATCCCAAACTGCTTCTACGCTCTATATCGTCTATAACTTTTGTTTATAGTTCAGAATGACACGAATCCAACTTCCACAATAACCTAGCTCAATTTTCTATATTGTGACAACATTTGAGACTGAAAGAGCTACGACAAGGCATCCAAGTAAGCGAATGTTTCCAAAACTGTGTTTTGCCATGCATTATGCTTCATTTTTAAGCCTTTACTCAAGAGCACCAATGATCAGTTTAGAATGTTCATTTTAACTGGTCGATAAAATTGACATGTCTGCACTAAATCATTCGTAACTTTTTTTTAGAGTTGAAAGTTAGACGAATCAAACGACCACGTTAAGCTAGCTCAATGTTTTATATTGTGACAAAAGTTGAGACTGAAAGAGCTATAGCAAGGCTTCCAATAATCCAATGTATCCCAAACTGTGTGATGCCATGCATTCTGCTTCGTTTAAAAGCCTTTTGTCAAGGATCACCAAACATCAGTTTAGAATGATCATTTTTACTAGCTGATCAACTTAACATTTATGCAGGAAATCGTTTTTAACTTTTGATTTAGAGCTCAAAATGACATGAGTCCAATGACCACGTTAAACTAGCTAAATTTTCTATATTGTGTCTGGTTGATAAACTTTACCTGCATGGACTAAATTGTCTGTAACTTTTGATTCAGAATTCAGATTCAAACAAATCTAACGCCCACGTTAATCTAGCTTAATTTTAAATATTGTGACATCATTTGAGATTGAAAAACTATCACAAAGCTATCAAGTAATATAATCTATGCCGAACTGCGTGATGCCATGCATTATGGTTTATTTGTAAAGTGTTCTTCAATGAGCAACAATGATCAGTTTAGAATGATCACTTTAACTAGCTGATCAACTAGACAAGTCTGCACTAAATCGTCTTTAAAATTTGATTTAGAGATGAAAACGTCATGGATTCAACGGCCCCATTAATATAGCTCAATTTTCAATATTGTGATAAAATTTGAGACTAAAGAGCTATGAGAAAGCCTCCAAATAATCCAATTCATCCCAAACTGCGTGATGCCATGCATTATGCTTCATTTATACGCCTTTATTCAATGTGCACCAATGATCAGTTTAGAATGATCAATTTAACTAGCCGATAAACTTGACATGTCTGCACTAAATCGCTTGTAACTTTATTTAGAGTTCAGAATGACATCAATCCAACGCCCATGTTAAGATATCTCATTTTTCTACATTATGACAAAATTTAAAACCAAAATAGCTACGACAAAACCTCGAAGTAATCCATTCTATCCAAAAATATGTGATACCATGCATTATGCTTCATTTGTAAACCTTTGCTCAATGAGCACGAATGTTTAGTTTAGAATAATCATTTTAACTAGCTGATCAACTTCATATGTCCGCACTAAATCGTCTTTACCAGTTGATTTAGAGCTCAAAATGACTTGAATCTAATACCCACGTTAATCTAACTCAATTTTCAATATTGTGACAACATTTAAAACTCAAAGAGATACGACAAAGCCTCCAAGTAATCCAATGTATCCCAAACTTCGTGATGCCATGCATTATGATTCATTTATAAGCCTTTACTCAAGGAGCACAATTCATTAGTTTAGAATTACCATTTTAACTGGCCGATAAACTTGACATGTATGCACAAAATTTTCCGTAACTTTTGATTTAAAGTTCTGAATGAAACTAATCCAACGCCCACGTTAAGCTAGTTCAGTTTTTGATATAATGATTAAATTTAAGACTAAAATAGCTACGACAAAGCCTCCAAGTAATCCAATCTATCCAAAACTACGTGATACCATGCATTATGCTTCATTTGTTAACCTTTGCTCAATGAGCACCAATGATCAGTTTAGAATGATCATTTTAACTAGCCCATAAACTTCACATGTCCGCACTAAATCGTCCGTAACTTTGGATTTAGAGTTCAGAATGATATGAATCCAATGCCCACGTTAGGGTAGCTCAAATTTCTATATTGTGATAAAAGTTAAGGCAGAAAAGCTATGCCAAAGCCTCTTAGTAAAAGTTTAGAATGATCATTTTAACTAGCTGATCAACTTGACATGTCCACACTAAATCGTCTTTATAATTTGATTTATAGTTCAAAATGACAGGACTCCAACGGCAACATTAATCTAGCTCAATTTTCAATATTTTGACAACATTTCAGACTGAAAGAGGTACGACAAAACCTCTAAGTAATCCAATGTATCCCAAACTGCGTGATGCCATGCATTATGCTTCATTTGTAAACCTTTCCTCAATGAGCACCAATGATTAGTTTAAAATGATCATTTTAACTAGCTGATCAACTTGAAATGTCCGCACTAAATCGTCTTCAACAATTGATTTCGAGCTGAAAATGACATGAATCTAACGCCCAGGTTAATCTACCTTAATTTTCAATATTGTGACAACATTGGAGAGTCAAAGAGCTACAAAAAGCCTTCAATTAATCCAATGTATCCCAAACTGCGCATCAACTTGACATGTCCACACTAAATTGTCAGTAACTTTTGATATAGAGTTGGAATGATCATTTTAACTAGAAGATCAACTTTACTTGTCCGTACTAAATCAACTTTAACAATTGATTTAGAGCTCAAAATGACATGAGCCCAACGCCTACGTTACCCTAATTTTCAGTATTGTGACAACATTTCAGAATGAAAGACCTACGACAAAACATCCAAGTAATCCAATGTATTCCAAACTGCGTGATGTCATGCATTATGCTTCATTCATAAGCATTCACTCAAGGAGCACCTATGATCAGTTTAGAATTATCATTTTAGCTGGCCGATCAACTTGACACACTAAATTGTCCGTAACTTTTGATTTAGAGTTGGGAATGACACGAATCCAATGTCCACGTTAAGCTAGATCAGTTTTCTGTATTGTGATTAAATTTAAACCCGAAATAGCTACGAAAAAGCCTCCAAATAATCCAATGTATCCCAAACTGCGTGATGTCATGCATTATGCTTCATTTATAAGCATTTACTCAAGCAGGACCTATGATCAGTTTTGAATTATCATTTTTTAGCTGGCCGATCAACTTGACACACTAACTTGTCTGTAACTTTTGATTTAGAGTTTGGAATGACATGAATCCAATGCCCACGTTAAGCTAGCTCAGTTTTCTGTATTGTGATTAAATTCAAGCCCGAAATATCTAGGACAAAGCCTCCAAGTAATCGAATCTATCACAAACTCCGTGATGACACGCATTATGATTCATTTGTAAACCTTTGCTCAATAAGATCCAATGAACAGTTTAGAATGATCATTTTAACTAGCAGATCAACTAGACATATACGTAGTAAATCGTCTTTAACAATTGATTTAGAGCTCAAAATGATATGAATCCAACGCCCACGTTAATCTACCTGAATTTTTAATATTGTGAAAATATTTGAGACTGAAAGAGCTACGACCAAGCCTCCAAGTAATCCATCGTATCCCAAACTGCATGATGCCATGCATTATGCTTCATTTATAGGACTTAACTTAAGGAGCACAATTGATTAGTTTAGAATTATCATTTTAACTGGTCAATCAACTTAACATGTCGGAACTAAATTGTCCGTAACTTTTGATACAAAGTTCTGAATGACACAAATCCAACGTTCACGTTAAGCTAGTTCAGTTTTCTATATTGTGATTAAAGACCGAAATAGCTTCAAAAAAACCTCCAAGTAATCCGTTCTATCCCAAACTGCATGATGCCATTCATTATGCTTCATTTGTAAACCTTTGCTCAATGAGCAGCAATGATCAGTTTAGAATGATCAATTTAACTAGCCAATAAACTTGACATGTCCGCATAAAATCGTCCGTGACTATGGATGTAGAGTTCAGAATGACATGAATCCAATGCGCATGTTAATCTATCTCAATTTTCAATATTGTGACAACATTTGAGATTGAAAGACCTACGAAAAATCCTCCAAGTAATCCAATGTATCCCAAACTGTGTGATGCCATGCATTATGTTTCATTTATAAGCATTTACTCAAGGAGCACCTATGATTAGTTTACAGTTATCATTTTAGATGGCCGATCAACTTGACATGTCCATACTCAATCGTCCCTAACTTTTGATTTAGGGTTCACGATGACACGAATCCAATGACCACGTTGGGCTAGTTCAGTTTTCTATATTGTGATTACATTTAAGATCGGAATAGCTACGACAAAGCCTCCATGTAATCCAATCTATCCCAAACTTCTTGATGCCATGCATTATGCTTCATTTCTAAACCATTAATCAATGAGCACCAATGATCAGTTTATAATGAAAAATTTAACTAGCCAATAAACTTGACATGTCCGGAAAAATCGCCCGTAACTTTGGAAGTAGAGTTCATAATGACATGTATCCAATGTGCATGTTAGTCTACCTCAATTTTCAATATTGTTACAACATTTTACACTCAAAGACCTATGACAAAGCCTCCATGTAATCCAATGTATATCAAACCACGTGATGCCATGCACTATGCTTCATTTATAAGCATTTACTCAAGGAGCACCTATGATCAGTTTAGAATTATCATTTTAGCTGGCAGATCAACTTGACATGTCGGTACTAAATCATCCGTATCTTTTTATTTAGCGTTCAAAATGACATGAATCCAATGTCCACATTAAGCTAGTTCAATTTTCTATATTGTGATTAAATTTAAGACCAAAATAGCTACGACAAAGCCTCTAAGTAATTTAATCTATCCCAAACTACGTGATGCCATGTATTATGCTTCATTTGTAGACCTTTGGTCAATGAGAACCAATGATCAGTTTAGAATGTTCAATTTAAGTAGCCTATAAACTTGACATGTCCGCACTAAATCGTCCGTAACTTTTGATGTAGAGTTCAGAATGACATGATGCCCACGATAATCTACCTAAATTTTCAATATTGTGACAACATTTTAGACTCAAAAACCTACGACAAAGCCTCCATGTAATCCAATGTATATCAAACTACGTGATGCCATGCATTATGTTTCATTTATAAGCATTTACTCAAGGAGCACCTATGATCAGTTCAGAATTATCATTTTAGCTGGAAAATCAACTTGACATATCCGCACTAAATCGTCCGTAACTTTTGATTAAGGGTTCAAAATGATATGAATCTAATGCCGACGTTAAGCTAGTTCAGTTTTCTATATTGTGATTAAATTTAAGACCGAAATAGCAACGACAAAACCTCCAAGTAATTCAATCTATCCCAAACTGCATGATGCCATGCATTATGCTTCATTTGTAAACCTTTTCTCAATGAGCACCATTGATCAGTTTAGAATGAACAATTTAATTAGCCAATAGACTTGGCATGTCCGCACAAAATCATCCGTAACTTTGGATGTAGAGTTCAGAATGACATGAATCCAATGCGCACGTTAATCTACCTCAATTTTAAATATTGTGACAACATTTGAGACTCCAATAGCTATAACAAAGCCTCCAAGTATCCAATGTATCCCAAACTGCGTGATTCCATGCATTATACTTCATTTATAAGCATTTACTCAATGAGCACCTATGATAAATTTAAAAATATCATTTTAGCTGGCAGATCAACTTGAAAAGTCCGCACTAAATCATCTGTAATTTTTGATTTAGGGTTCGAAATGACATGAATCTAATGCCCACGTTAACCTAATTCAGTTTTATGTATTGTGATTAAATTTAAGACCGAAATAGCTTCGACAAAGCCTCTAAGTAATTTAATCTATCCCAAACTGCGTGATGCCATGCATTATGCTTCATTTTTCAACCTTTGCTCAATGAGCAACAATGATCAGTTTAGAATGTTCAATTTAACTAGCCGATAAACTTGACATGTCCGAACTAAATCGTCTGTAACTTTTGATGTCGAGTTCAGAATGACATGATGCCCACGTTAATATACCTCAATTTTCAATATTGTGACAACATTTGACACTGAAAGATCAATGACAAAACCTCCAGGTAATCCAATGTATCCCAAACTGCTTGATGCCATCCATTATGCTTCATTTTTAAGCATTTACTTAAGTAGCACCTATGATCAGTTTAGAATTATCATTTTAGCTGGCCGATCAACTTGACATGTCTGCGCTAAATTGTCCGTAACTTTTCATTTAGAGTTCCGAATGATATGATTCCAATGCCCACGTTAAGCCAGCTCAGTTTTCTATATTATTATTAAATCTAAGACTGAAATAGCTATGACAAAGGCTCAAAGTAATATAATATATCCCAAAATCGATGTTGCCATGCATTATGCTTCATTTGTAAACCTTTTCTCAATTAGCACCAATTATCAGTTTATAATTATCATTTTAACTAGCTGATCAACTTGACATGTCCACACTAAATCATCTTTAACAATTGATTTAAAGTTCAAAGTGACATGAATCCAACGCTGATACAAGCCTTGAATCCAGGCCGTAACACTTGCTGGCTGGTTGGAGAATATTAGGCGAGAAACTCGGCATTAGGCTTCTGCAATGGGGTTTTCTGGTGGGTATTTGATGGTGGGGAGAAGTGAACCACACAAGGGATGGAAAACCTCGTGATAAATCACAATTAGAAGGTAGGAGGGCTGGTTTCAACTAGGGTTCCAATCGATAGAGCCTTATTAATATGCTCAACATCTTTGCCCTTCTAGGGTCGACCCAAAAAGAAAAGGAAAAAATACAAAAGTGCATAAAGGAAACATTACAAAAGGGAATAACCGAAAAAGGACATCTACTTAAATGTTCTTGACTCAATAAATAGAAAACTAGTAATTTGTACCATGTAAAACACAAAAGGAAAATATATAATTGAAAACTTACCTACTTACCATTCGGCCAAGAAATGGAAAATGGTCGACCTTTGTTTCATGCACTTACTCTTCTATTTGAAGTAGGATGGGCCTTGACCTCTTTTGCCATGAGAGCCCAAGTCTTTGCAGTCCTTTGAGATGTTGAGAAGCCCTCGGATTCATCCTTGTACTCTTGGCCCAATGCTCCTTGTCATTGGTCTTCTAGGAGCTTGTCTACCAACAAGCTGAACTTTTGGTAAAGTGCCCTTGTTCTGCTCCTTGTCATGCCTCTTAGTGGCACCACTGGTGTAGATACTTCATCTAGGTTCATGACTTGAAGATGGTAGCTGATTTGATCCGAGTCTTCTTTTGTAGACATGGAAATGGCCGTGTGACGCTTGAGCCGGCTGGACCGTGTGTAGAGCTGGCCGAGATAAAATCGGAGCCGGCCAGATCGATTGGTGGGCCGGCGACGACACCAGCTGGGATGTTGGTGTTAATAACGTTGCCGCCAGCTGGGCCGGAGGTTTGGGCCTCTTCATCGGAAAAGTTGGTCGGCCCGGCCCGGCTGATCGTAGGGCCGGCGGTACCGCTTTGCCCGGCAGACGCGCCAAATGGGCCGACTGTCTCGGGCAAGCCTTCTGGTCAGCCATTTTGATCTTTTGGCCGGCTAGACGATCTGGTGTCCTCATCATCCCCTCCCCCTTCAGTATATTTTGACCTCAAAAATGGTTCATTTGCAAGGGAAGGAGCTAAATCATTCACATTGAATGTGTTAGACACATTAAACTCGCCTGGAAGTTCAAGTCGGTAGGCATTTTTGTTGATCCTCTCTTGGACTCTGAATGGTCTATCTCCTCTGGGGGCCAGCTTGGAACTCCTTAGGTTTTGAAATCTTTCTTGCCATAGGTGTAGCCACACACAATCGCCTGGTTGGAAGATCATTTCCCTTCTCCCCTTGTTGCCATGAGTCACGTATTGCCCGGTCCTCTTCTCCTGTTTCTCTGATACCTTCTAGTGCAATCTCTTGATGAATTCTGGCTTAGATGCTCCATTGAGGTTGGTCATTTCTGCTGCTAGCAGTGGTGTTTGCTCCAAAGGCGTTTGAGGATTGAAGCCGTAGACCACTTCAAAAGGGGTCTTCTTTGTGGCTGAATGCACTGCTCGGTTGTAAGCAAACTCAATGAAGGGCAGGCACTCCACCCATGTCTTAAGGTTCTTCCCAAGTGTGGTCCTGAGAAGAGTTGACAATGTCTGGTTGATCACTTCAGTTTGGCCATCAGTTTGAGGGTGGCACGTGGTAGAGAAGAGTAGCTTCATGCCTAGCTTTCTCCAAAGAGTCCCCCAGAAGTGCCTGAGGAATGTAGTGTCTCTGTCTGACACTATAGTTCTTGGCACTCCATGAAGACGCACTACTTCCCTGAAAAACAGCTATGCTGTTTGTGTGGCATCATTGACATTGGCACATGGTATGAAATGTGCCATCTTATAGAATCCGTCCACCACTGGAAAGATAGCATATTTTTGGTTGATCTTGGGAAGACCTAGAACGAAGTCCATGGAGATGTCTACCCATGGATGTGTAGGTATGGGAAAAGGAAGATACAACCCATGAGGGTGCACTCGGGACTTCGCCTTCTTGCATGTGATGCACCTTGCACAATGGGCTTCTACTGACCCCTTGATGTGTGGCCAATAGATGTGCTCCTTGACGATGGCTAGTACCTTTTCAACACCAAAGTGGACCATAAGATCTCCTCCATGAGCTTCTCGTAGGGATCCTTGTGACAGCCTTCTCTCCCGGAACAAGAACCCATCATGGATGTAGAACTTGTCATGACTCCATGTGCCACACTCCTTGTACCTCTCAGAAAATTCAGGATCATCCTTATATAAGTCCTTGATGTGCTCAAATCCTAAGACCTTTGCTTCCATTGTTGAGATCAAGGCAAACCTCCTTGATAGTGCATTCTCTACCACATTATCCTTGCCCTTCTTGTACTTGATAACGTAAGGGAAGGTTTCTATGAACTCCAGTCACCTATCATGTCTTCTCTTGAGGTTGGTTTGCCCTCTAAGGTGTTTGAGAGTCTTGTGATCAGTGTGCATCACAAACTCCATGGACAACAAGTATTGTTTCCAAGTCCCCAAGGCTCAGACTAGGGCATAGAGCTCCTTGTCATAAGTGGGGTATTTCAGTGAGGCCCCACCTAACTTCGCACTGAAGTATGCCACTGGCTTTCCTTCTTGGGTTAGCGCCGCACCTATGCCAATTCCAAGCATCACACTGGTGCATGAGTGAGGCCGTCCTTCAAGGCCTGGAATGCCTTCTCTTGAGGTTCTCCCCAGCTAAACCCAACATTCTTCTTCACTACTGCAGTCAATGGTGAGGGAATACTGCTGAAGTTGGGCACAAATCTCCACGAGAAGCTGGCCAGGCCGTGAAAGCTTCTTACTTGACTGATATTGCTCGGTGTTGGCCACTCCTGTATGGATCGAATTTTCTCCTCGTCAACCTGTAAGTCTTGTGAACTCACAACAAAGCCGAAGAAAAAAAAGCTTGTCAGTACAAAAGGTGCACTTCTTGAGAAAGGCATAAAGCTCTTCTTGTCTAAGGGTTTTAAGCACCATCTCAAGATGTGTGATGTGTCCCCTAAGGCATTTACTATAGACAAGTATATCATCAAAGTAAACTACTACAAAATTATTGATGTACACCCTAAGAACTTGGTTCATAAGGCGCATGAATGTGCTTGGGGCATTAGTCAAGCCAAATGGCATGACATTCCACTCTTAGAGCCCTTGCTTTGTCTTGAAAGCAGTTTTCCACTCATCACCTTCTTTCATTCTGACCTAGTGGTATCCACTGTTGAGGTCTGTATTGGAGAAGACAGTGGCTCTACTCAGCTCATCCAGCATGTCATCCAGCCGTGGTATAGGGTGCCGGTACTTAACTGTGATGTTGTTTATGGCTCGGCAGTATAAGCACATTAGCCAAGTCCCATCCTTCTTGGAGACTAACAATATCGGTACGGCACATGGAATGAGACTCTCTCGAACACAGCCTTTCTCCAGGAGCTCCTTAACTTGCTTCTCAAGCTCTTTGGACTCCTCTGGACTCATCCGGTAGGCTGGTCGATTGGGAAAGGCTGCTCTGGGCACGAGGTTGATCTGGTGCTCAATGCTGCGTAAGGGAGGCAAGCCTGCTGGTATCTCCTCAGGAAATACATCCTGGAACTTGTTGAGGAGGTCTGCTACTTCAGGAGTTAGCTCTACCTCTGCTTTTTCTGCACTCAAAGCCTCTTTAAAGATAATTAGTAACATTGAGTCCTTAGAGGCCAAAGCTCTACGGACATTGATACAAGCCTTGATCCAAGGATGTATGCGCGTGGGCTGTTTGTAGAAGATTAGGTGAGAAACTCAACCTTAGGCTTCTGGATAGGGGTTTTCTGGTTGGTAAACGATGGAAGGGTGAAGTGAACCACACGAGGGGTGATGAACCTCGTGATAAATCACAAACTTAGAGCTAGGAGGGCTGGTCTCAACTAGGTTCTAAGCGCACAAGATTCTTAGAGAGAAAACTTGTAGGGAAAAAGTTCTACTTTATTAATAATCAAAAAGGTTGTCGAACTACATGCTGGAAGGAGCCTTATTAATATGCTCGACAGCTTGACCTTCTAGGGTCGACACAAATAAAGAAAAATGGAAAGTTTACAAAAGTGCACAAAAGGAAAAGATACAAAAGTGCATAATCGAAAAAAAAGGACCTATTCCTAAAATGTCTTTGACTCAAAAATGTAAACAACTAGATCCTACCCTGCAAAACAGAAAGAGGCAAATATATTCGAATGTAAACTTACCTTATCTTACCTCATGGCCAAGAAATGGAAAGTGGCCGTCCTTGTGGCATGCACGCGCCTTGCTCCTAGTCTTCGACTTGGAGTAGGGTTACAAGTCTCTGGGCCTTGACCTCTCTTGCCACTAAAGCCCAAGTCTCTGATGTCCCTTGTGTTGTTGAGAAGCTACTGGACTCTTCCTTGTATTTTAGGCCCATTGTCCTTAGTCGATCTTCTTCTAGAAGCTTGTTGACCCATAGGCTGAATTTGTGGAAGAGCACCCTTGATCTGCTTCTTGTTATTGCTCCTTGAGGTACTACTGGTGTTGAGACATCCTCTAAGTGCATGTCCTGGAGCTGGTAGCTCATTTGGTCCGAGTCCTCTTGTGTAGAAGTGGAAATGCGTGTGTACTCGGCTGGATGGCCTGTACCGGATGGGTTGTGTGCGGTACTGGCCGGAATGGCTTCAGGACCGGCCAAGTTGATCCCGGAGTCGGCGGTGTCATCAGAGGGACCAGCGGTGTCATTCACGTCCCCACCAAGTGTGCCGGGAGCTTGGGCCTCTCCGCCGGCGATGTTGACCGGTCTGGTCCTATAGGTCGAGGGTCCGGCGGTACTGTCTGGTCCGGCAGGCGCGCCAGCTGGTCCTGCTGCCTCGGGCAATCGGATGTACGACCTGATGTCCTCATCAGACATGACTCGGTTGAATAAGAAAATTAGATTTAATGAGCTGCTTTTCTTACTCATTTGTAGTTGCAACTCATGTACCTGGACAGGAGTGAGAGAGGCTAGGCTGACCATTATCTTGTCATGCACAAAAGTGTATAAATTGGTTCGGCCATCATGGCTTGTCTCCTTGTTGAATTGCCATGGTCTTCGTAGAAGAAGATGGCCAGCTTGCATGGGTAACACGTCACAAACTACCTGGTCTTGGTATCTGCCCACACTGAATGGCATGGTTACTTGCTGATGGATCTTGAGCTCCACCTTGTCATCTAGCCATCTCAGTCGATAAGGCCTGGGGTGCTTTGTCTTCTCTAGACCTAGCTTATCAACAATATATGCACTAGCCACGTTAGTGCAAGAACCACCATCTATGATGAGGTTACATACCTTGCCCTTGATGGTGCACCGGCTGTGGAAGATGTTCTCCCTTTGAATGGTCTCGGAGGGATCTACCATTGCACTGAGGATTCGCCTTGTTACCAGTACCTCTCCCACACCATGGTACTCTATGTCTCCATATTCTGCTTCTGGTTTGAAATCCTCTTCATCTTGACACTCATATTCTCCAGCTTCCGTAACTAGCATGACCTGGTTTTTTGGGCACTCCCTTGAGATGTGACCGCAACTCCTACACTTAAAACAACTGATATCACGTGATCTCTGAGGGTTAGAAGAATTACTAGGCTCTCTCTTGTCACAAGTTTGTTCAGTAGGCTTGCTCTTGAACCGTGACTCTATCTCTATGTTTTTGCCTTTGTCTATGGGCTTGGTGCCATTTCTTGTTGTCCAAGGTGTCTTAGGTCTGTTGCATATGTCTTGGTTCTTATGCTTGATGTCCTGTTCAGCCTGGACAGAAAGGTGGAACAAGTCCTTGAAATCACTATAGATTTGTCTCTCCACTTTCCGGCTGATTCTTTCTTGCAATCCATCCAAGAATTGAGCCATCAATGCCTCTTCATCATCATTGAGCTCCAGCCTATTCCTTAGTTTCTCAAACTCCTCATAGTACGCCTCCACTGATCTTGTGTCCTCTTTAAGAGTACGAAAACGGCGTTGCAAATCCCTTTGAAAATAAGGTGGAACAAACCTTTGTCTCATGAGATCCTTCATGTCGACCCAAGAGTCCACGGGTCTCAACCTGCTTCTCCTACGGTCAGAAGCCTCACGATCCCACTAGATGAGGGCATTATCTGTGACTTGTGCTAATGCCATGGAGACTCTCCTAGGAACTGGTTGGTTGTAGTGGTCGAAGATGTGATCCATCCTCATTTCCCAATCTAGATAGGCCTCGGGGTCTACTTTTCCTACAAAACTTGGAGGTGTTAGCTTGACGTCATGATTGTTTCCCCGGTTATAGGCATAGTCATCTCCATCCTCATGATGTCTAGCGGGCATTATTTGTCTCTGGGGGTGACCATATGTAATACAAGCCTCGATTCAAGGCTTATATGCGCGTGGGCTGTTTGGGGAAGGTTATGTGAGAAACTCGACCTTAGACTTCTGGATAGGGGGTTTTTGGTTTGGTATTGGATGAAGGGTGAAGTGAACCACACGAGGGGTGATGAACCTCGTGATAAATCACAAACTTAGAGCTAGGAGGGCTGGTCTCAACTAGGTTCTAAGCGCACATGTCTCTTAGAGAGAAAAACTTGTAGAAGAAAATTTGCACTTTATTAATTATAAAAAGGTTGTCGAACTACAATGCTGGAAGGTGCCCTGTTAATATGCTCGACAGCTTGACCTTCTAGGGTCGACTCAAAGAAAGAAAAGGAAAATTTACAAAAAGTGCACAAATGGAAAATGTACAAAAGTGCATAACCGAAAAAGAACCTATTCCTAAAATGTCTTTGACTAAAAAATGTAAACAATCTAAATCCTACCCTGCAAAACAGAAGAGGCAAATATTTGAATTGAAAACTTACCTTTCTTACCTCACGTTCAAGAAATGGAAGGTGGTTGTCCTTGTGGCATGCACGCGCCTTGCTCCTAGTCTTCGACTTGAGTAGGGTTAGGAATCTTTGGGCCCTGACCTCTCTTTCCACTAAAGCCCAAGTCCCTTAAGTCCCTTGCATTGTTGAGAAGCCTTTGGACTCTTCTTTGCACTTCTGGTCCACCGTCCTTTGTCGATCATCCTATAGGAGCTTGTCGACCCATAAGCTGAATTTGTGGAAGAGTGCTCCTTATCTGCTCCTTGTCATTGCTCCAGGTGGCACCACTGGTGTAGAGACTTCCTCTAGATGCATGTCCAGAAGCTGGTAGCTTATCTGGTCCGAGTCTCCTTGTGTAGATGTTGAAATGCCCGTGTACTCGGCTGGAGTGTGCAAGATACTGGCCGGAATGCCTTCTGGACCGGCCAAGTTGATCCCGGAGTCGGCGGCGTCACCAATAGGACCGGCGGTGTCATCCACGTTGCCACCAGTTGGGCCGGAGGTTTGGGTCTCTCCGCTGGCAATGCTGATCGGTCTGGTCCTGCTGGTCGAGGGTCTGGTGGTACCGCTTGGGCCGGCAGATATGCCAAATGGCCCGGCTGTCTCGGGCAAGCTTCCTGGTCGGCCAGTCTGGTCTCCTGGCCGGCCATACGACCTGATGTCCCCTTCATCCCCTCCCTCTTCAGTAGGTTTTGACCTCAAAACTGGTTCATCTGCATGGAAAGGGGCTAAGTCAGTTACCTTGAACGTGTTGGACACATTAAACTCACCTAGGAGCTCGATCCGGTAGGCGTTGTTGTTGATCCTCTCCAGCACTCTGAATGGTCCATCTCCTATTGGTGCTAGCTTGGAACTCCTTAGGTTGGGGAACCTCTCCTGCCGTAGGTGTAGCCACACCCATCTGCCTGGTTGAAAGATCACCTCCTTTCTTCCCTTGTTGGCATGAGTCACGTACTGCCCGGTCCTCTTCTCCAAGTTCTCTGCAACCTTCTGGTGTAACTTCCTTATGAACTCTGCCTTGGATGCTCCGTTGAGGTTGGTCATCTCTGCTGGTGGCAGTGGCGTTTGTTCCAATGGGGTGAGAGGGTTGAAGCCGTATACTACTTCAAAGGGTGTCTTCTTGGTTGCTGAGTGCAGGGCTCGGTTGTAAGCGAACTCTATGAATGGCAGGCACTCCACCCAAGTCTTGAGGTTCTTCCCTAGTGTAGTCCTGAGAAGAGTTGACAGTGTCCGGTTGACAACTTCAGTTTGGCCATCGGTTTGAAAATGGCAGGTGGTAGAGAAGAGTAGCTTCGTGCCTAGCTTCATCCAAAGGATCCTCCAGAAATGGCTGAGGAATTTGGTGTCCCTGTCTGACACGATGGTCCTTGGAACTCCATGAAGCCGTACTATCTCCCTGAAGAACAGCTCGGCTGTTTGCGTGGCATCATTAACATTGGCACACGGAATGAAGTGTGCCATCTTGGAGAATCTGTCCACCACTACAAATATTGCATCTTTGTGGTTGATCTTGGGCAGGCCTAGAACGAAGTCCATTGAGATGTCCACCCATGGATGTGTACGTATGGGCAGTGGGAGATACAACCCGTGAGGGTGCACTCGGGACTTCGCCGCAAGTGATGCACCTTGCACAATAGGCTTCTATTGACCTTTTGATGTGTGGCGAGTAAAAGTAGTCCTTGACCACTGCTAGAGTCTTGTCGACACCAAAGTGGCCCATGAGTCCTCCTCCATGAGCTTCTCGGATGATAAGCTCTCGTAATGATCATTGTGGTATGCACAACCTTCTCTCGCGGAACAAGAATCCCTCATGGATGTAGAACTTGCCATGACTTCCAATGCCACACTCCTT